>VSMD01006611.1:0-105507 GCA_008750895.1 Mirza zaza
AGAAAGTAATTAATGGGCCAACTAAAAATATATAGAAAAAATTAGCCGGGCATGGTGGCGCATGCCTGTAGTCCCAGCTACTCGGGAGGCTGAGGCAGGAGGATTGCTTGAGCCCAGGAGTTTGAGGTTGCTGTGAGCTAGGCTGATGCCAGGGCACTGTAGCCCGGGCAACAGAATGAGACTCTGTCTCAAAACACAAACAAACAAAAACAAAACATAATTACAAAAAGTTTTTCTAGTGGTCACTAGAAAAAAAAAACAAAAAAAAAATATATATATATGTAAATTACTTGCCATAAAAATACATTTATGCTAAGGCAATGGGTTTGTTATTAATCACAACAAATAAATAAATGTTGTATCAACCTTGAAGGATTCTTCTAATTTTCTTTTAATTTCTAATACAGCAAATAGTGATAAGCTACGACTTAAATCAACAAAGCTCTTTGGGTTCCTCAACACTTTTTAAGGTTCAAAAGGGTCCCGAAACCAACGAGTTTGAGAACCGCTGCCCTACGCGAGGACAGCACGTCCACGGCAGACATGTCTACACGGCACACCCTCGTGCCCACGGCAGGCGGGATCATCGAGCCCACGCGTACCTTCCCCTGCCGGCCACTCCTCCCCATAGACGGGGCCGGGTGGAGCAGGGGCGCGGCCAGCGCGAGCCTGGCCCGGGGCGGCCCGCCGTACCTTTTCAAAATGACGAGGGCATGCATGGTCCACGGCAGCAGCAGCAGGGCCTGGTTGAGCTGCACGGCCTCCACCGTCCGCCGGGCCACCGTCTCCGGCTTCAGTGGGGGGAAGAGGTTGGGAAACCTGAACGCAGGAAGAGACACAGTGGGTTTCTCCCGGAGAGGCACCTGCTCCTGCCAGACGCCTCTACACGTCTGGGTCACCCTTTGGCCTTTCCAGCTTGGGAGACTCGAGGCCTGTTGGGAATACCCCCCCCCAGCCCAGGCTTGCCGCGAGTTCCATGTTCCCCCACCCTCCCCGTGCACGGGGGTCTCCCCTAGAGTCCAGGACTCCCAGCCCCCGCCCCACCCCCCCCCAGGACCCATTCTCTGAGCTCCCCCAGGGGCTCTGGTGCACTTGGACTCTGTCCCACGCTCTCCATGGCCCTGCGCAACCTGGGCCTGCCAATCGCTGTGATCTTCCTACTCGCTCTGCGCCTGCAGGACTGGCCAGCCTCTCTGTTCTTGTCACATTATGCTCTGTCCTGTCCTGGTCTTCTGCCAGCTGTCCCATTGGCCTGGCCCTCTCCTACCAGCTCCTGGGAGACGTCTCAGCCCAGTCCACCCAGAGTGGCCTCTGATCTCGTTCCCTGCTAGTTTCCTTGGCCGCATGTCCCCCACCTAGCATGGCCTTGCTTGTTGGTGGCCTGTCTCCACCGCCAGACTATGAGTTCCACCAGGACAGAGGCCTGGTCGGTCTCGCTCCCTAGCACAGAACCCGGCACATAGTAAGTGCTCAATAAACACTTACTGTTCCCCACGTGAGTCCTGCTCCTCCTGTCTGGAGGCAGGGGCTCTGCTGCAGGTGCCTTCGGCCCAGCTTGCTCACTAACTCACCGATTGACTCATCGATTCATTCAAATAGTTATAGAGCACTTTCCATGGGATTTCAAAATGAATGAATGACTGAATAAGCAAATATCAGTGGCTTCTCATGCGTGTCAGAGGCATCTGACCCCAACCCATACAATGGTGATGTTCCCTAAGTGCCAGGCCCTTGCACGAATGACTCTCCCAATTTACAGACAAGGAAACTGAGGGTTCAGTGAGTCAGTGGGACACCAGGGATTCAAATCAGGCCAGTGCTCTATCGCCTTCACTCACTGCTTTTCCCGCCCTCCTGGGCCCGTAGGTGCAGGGCTGATGCTGCTGGCCCTGACCCCAATCCTACAAAGAGCTTGTGATCCGCTCTGGCACCAGGAAGATTAAGGGTGATGAGTCACCTGGCCCTGATGTCATTCCTGAGCAACAGGCAGCCCTTGGGCTCCCAGTGGGGGCTTGGCCTCAGAGGGCACACGGATCTCACCCCCACCCTCACACTGTGCCACCACGCTGGTGATTCTAAGACAGCCCTGCGGTCTAGAAAGGCCAGCCCTGGGGTTCTGCAGAGAGGAGCATGCAGAGGCAGCTGACCCTGAAATCCTACAGACGTGGCGGACAGTCTAGATTCTCCAGCCTCCGCTTGTGGCCTGCCCTGTTTCTCGGGGAAGGGGAGACAGGATGGAGAGACCAAGCTCCATGGTCCTGGGGAGGCCCTTCCTGGCAAGACCCCTGCAGGGGAACCCCACAGAGGAGGCCTCAAGCTCTCTGCAGGGGGGATGTTCTCCTTCTCCATGGTGGGTGGGACGGGAATAACACCCATGGAGGCAGCACAGATCCGTGGAAAGAGCGTGGTCAGCTAGCCAATTTCAAGCTGCATGGCCTTGGGCAAGTAACTTTGCTTCTTTGAGCCTCAGTTCTGTCATCTGTAAAATGGGGATAGGAGTAAAGGGTCTGGTGGTGTGGCTGGAACATAGGTGAGGCTCTGTAAACAGTGGTTTACAAACAGCAGCACCCACTGACATGGCCGACCTTGCTGGGAAACCAACGACTTTGTCTTAAGCAAAGTCCCCCCATTTAACCCCAGGAAGCTGCTAAGCATGGCTGCAGGAAGAAACCAATGCTTTCATTCATTTTGTATCCTCTCAGGAAACAGGAGTTGGTTAAGTAAAGATTATCCTCATTCTACTCTTCTGGACAAGCCCCGGAGCTCACCTGCACAACCACAGGTAACGAATGTTCACTAGCGCTCACTATGTGCCAGGCAATGGCAGGCTGACTCACGAGTGCATCTAGCCCATGGAGTAGGGGGGTGGGTACTATTATTCATCCCTTTTTATAGATGAGGAAACTGAGGCACAGAAAAGGTAAGTAACTTGCCTGAGGTCACACAGAGCTGGGATTTGACCCCAGGCGGTTTGGCCTCCACTCTGAAGTGGGAAAATGTCTTGGACAAACCTTGAACGTCTCTATTAAGTGGCAGAGAGGAAACTTAAACTAGGAGGTGAAATAGACACACAGGCTCCATGTCTATGAATGTCCCGCCCACTTCTGTGCCCAGAGCACCCGATTAAAACTGCGGATTGCCACTGATGCACTTACATCCAATATGTATTTATTGAGCACCTCCTGTATACTCAGAAGAAAAGAAACCAAACCAAGCTGGCATGGGGTAAAAAGCCAACATGAAACATTAATAGACATTAGCCCAGCCCCCTCTAAATTCAGAATTTATGGTAATTTGCACACAAGCCAGGTGGAAATATATGCCTCTGTTATAAACTCTGAAGATATGGTCTGCTAGGAAAATTAATATCATATGCATTTGTGAAAATGTTTATTGTCAGTAAAAATAATGAGAGCGATAGCTCTTTCTTAACCATTTAGTATGTCTGGGCTTGCACTAGATGTGTCACATGTATTATTTCTAATTCTCCTGACAATCCTACAAGGTAAATATTATTTCCACTGTTTTATACGTGACCAAAGTAAAGCTCAGAGAGGTAACAAAACTAGCCCAAAGTTGCACAGCTGAGAGCAGCCGATTCAAACCAGAAAGTTTTGATTTTTGATGACCAAAACCACACTGTCCCCATTAACAGTAGCTAAGGCGTGCTGAGTGACCTCGGATGGCACACAGTACCCTAAACTATGTCATTTTATCCTCATGAGGACCCTTCCCGTCACCTTTATCTTTGGAAGCTGCTGAAACATACAGTTCAGTAGGTGGACGATCATACCCTGGATTGCAAAAAAGCCCAGGGAAAAAAGTTTTCGGGTAATTCTTTTGTCATTTATCTGTAATCACATGGCCCTACACCACTGCACGTCATTACAGTGCAGTTTACTGAGTACTTAGCAGGGAGCACATGTGGTGTTCCAAGCCGATCCCACTGTGGCCTCACCACGAATCTAGACATTCTCATCACTCCATTTTACAGCTCGACCACGAAGGCCCGACCAGTGCCTAATCGGACCCTACATCATACGGCACATCACAGCCACAGGGGGGTCACTACCCCGGTGCCTGGCTCCCAAGGGTGAGCTCTAAACCATCGGGCCTCATCCCCCTTGATTTAATTGGTGCAGAGGAGGAGTGGCTGGGCCATATTTCTTTATTTTATTTTATTTTTTTAAATTTTTTTTCTAAATTTTTAAAAATTTTAAACATATTTTTTTCTTTTTTGTCTTTTTTCTTGACCTTCTGGTGACTGAATATTTCTTTAAATTGGGCTTTAATGTGCATACAATAACAGGCATAAATCCTAAGCATACAGATGGATTAACGTTCACCTACTTAACCACCGCCCATCTAGATCAAGAAGAGAGGACATTTCTAAAAGCCCAGAAGGTTCCCTCGGGCTCCCCTGGTGGGCACTGGTCTGATGTCCATCACCATAACCCGGTTTTGCCTGTTTTAGAGCTTCCCACAAACGGTCGCTCCCGTCTCTCGCATGTCCACGCCCTGTTCTCTGCTGGGCCCAGATCCCCTGCGGCCACCAGCCCTGGCATCCCGTACAGGCTCCCTGAGCCGGGCAGCGGGAGCCGGGCAGCGGGACCCGCACCGCTGTGGCGTCCCACTGCCTTGCAGATGGAAATCAGGGAGGGGAGCGGTGGGCTCCAGCCAAAGGCCAAGGGCTTCTGGATGATTCCATACCAGGGCTCTCCCCGTGCAGTCGGCTGCTACACTTGCAAGGCTCGGGGAGGCAGGGCGGGAGGCTGGTCCCCTGACCACTGGCCCCACTGACCTGACCCTCATGCCCTGGAACATCTCGGTGCTGGTGTGGAAGGGCAGCACCGTGGTGGCACTGACGCCCGGACAGTCCAGCAGCCCCAGGGTCAGGCTCTCCATGAAGGCGAAGGCCGACGCTTTGGACGTACAGTAGTCGATGGCGCCCGGGATGGCAGACAGCGCCAGCACGGAGTTGAGGCACACGATGTGGCCGTTCTGCAGCTCCAGCATGCGCGGCAGGAAGGCCTTGGTGGTCTGAGGGTGGACGGGCCGTCAGTGTGGAGTGGCTGCAGCTTCCCACGACCCCGCCTCTACCCCCCTCTCGGGGAGAACAGCCCACCCAGCACACGCACGCGGCCCCAGCTCCCCAGCCGTCCCGAGAGGCTCCCGGCTGCAGGACACTGAGCTCACGTCCCAGAACGTCTGATGCCCCCTGGGGCTGGCCATTCCTCTTATCCGGCCACCGTGTCCTCGGACATCCCCGCTGGCCTGAGTCCAAGCCCTGGCGAGCCTGTCCTTCCGGCCCCACCCCGCCCGGGCTCCCCGGCACGCCCGGGGCTGGCCCTGGCCCAGGCAGCCCTTACCCAGAACTGGCCCAGGGTGTTGATGTGCTGGGACTTGAGGAGGGCGTCGTCGTCGCTGTCCATCAGGCTCTTCCCGTGGACCACGGCGGCGTTGTTCACCAGGATGGTGATGTCGCCCACCTGCAGGCGAGAGGGGGCTGTGGGGGGCCACGAGGGCAGCCAGCCCCGGGGGCCTGCACCTGCGGACCTGGCCCCCCACTCCCCACCAGCCACAGGGCCTCAAGAAGCCACGTCACGTCCCCGAGTGGCAGTCTTGACTTGTGAGATGGGGACAGTGCCATACCAGGGCTGTTCTGGGGAGTGGGAATAATTCACGGCACATAATACACCTGGCACATGGCATATTTATAATAAGTGAGGCCATTGTTACATAAAAATAGTTAACGTCACCACGTGCCAGACACTTAACGGGGTGGTTTTTGCTCTCTCGGAGTTCACGGATATATATGCTCAGTCCGCACAGACGCCTGGAGTCAGGAGAAGGATTTTCCCAGCGGGCAACGGGACATCGGTTGCCCCCCGACCATTGGCAACCTCGGTTGCCCCCGACCAGGCCGCTCACCTTCTCCCGGACAGCCTTGGCCGTCTGGTACACCTCCTCCCGGTTGCCCACGTCACAGATGAAGTAGTGGCACTCGGTGCCCATCTGCCGAATCTCCTCTGTTGTCTCCTTCAGGCATTTCTCGGTCCGGCCCCAGAGAACAATCTGGAAGGAGAGAACGACAGCACTGAATGAGGGTCACTAAGCAAGCCGCAGAGGTTCGATGACTGCTGTCAGACATCCAGTATTTAAAATAACTTGTCTTTAAATGACCGGCCTCCCTGACTTCACCCAAAGATAAAGTACAGGAAGCAAAATAACAATATAATTTTTTAAAGGGACATGGCCTACTCTTTAGTAAGCCAGTAGTTTCTGAGCCGGGTCATGATCAATTAATGTGCTATGCATGAGTCTTTTTTCCACACTCCTCCAGCAGGCCGCGTCCTGCCAGCCCAGCTCCCAGCACCCTCCACCGGTAGAAACAGCAGCAGAGCTGTCCGTGGGCAACATCCAGGGCGCCCCGGGCAGGGATCGGTGCCTTCTCACCAGCCAGCTCTAGAGCCGCCGTTAGGACGCCCTGGGCGCTTCCAGGGAGCAGCCTGGAAGGGTCTGTCCTCAGCTCGGCCGACCACGGGTAATGCCAGGTGGGGAGGACATTCCCAGGTGCCATTGCTTATGGCAGAATGGCTTTGTGCAGGGCACCGTTGAGGACTCTCTCATGAAGCTGGACCAAGCTGGGTGGACAGGGGAGAGTGTTGATTACGTAACAGGAGTAGTCACCTGTTGTCCCCTTGGAAATGTAGAGCTTGTGGGTTTCTCTCCAAGACCGTCGGGGGTGGGGTGGGAGGTGAGTGTCCCACTGCCCTCTGGGAGGCGAGGAGAGTGTCCACCTCGCTGCAGTCACTCCCTGGGGGAAGTTCCAAAGGAGCGGTGCTGGCCAGTCTCCCTCAGAGCAGAACTGCAGCCTCAGCCAGCAGGGAATAAATGTGGGCTCGTTAGGCCAGGAGGTGGCCTTAGCAGGACCAGTAAGGGTTTGCACGAATTTATGAATGGCCAGCTCATCGAAGGCTCAGAAGAACGACTTGGCTAATTCCCAATCTTGACCTATATATATACATATACAGGAGCACAGCACAGGTCCCTACAGCTCGTGGGTGGGGACAGAAGGGCCCAGGGTTGGAGGACAGGGAGGCCGAGAGCCCCAACCACGGGTCGGCTTGACCCGCGAGGGGAGAGGCTGGCGCTGGGCACTGCTCGAGACAAACACAGAGAAAGGAAGGGCTCAGAGGCTTCCTGGGGATTAGCCTGGTGGGTTTCTATTTTTGTTTTTTCTTTCTTTTTACAATTATCAATAAAACTCCCCCCTAAAAATAAAACCCAGCATGGAAACCCCAATAGGTGAAACCAATAAAAGGAATGAATGATACATCCACCTCCATAATATTTTCTTAAAAGCTACTCATGAGATCAAAAAGGCTGCTTTGGGAAGGCAAATATTGCAAACTGGGGTTACAGAGGGCGGCACCAGGCCAGAACCCCGCTGATTTCTCCGTTTTGCATCGTTACATGGTGTAGACAAAAGTCCCACGGATGAGGGGTTTCTAATGGTGACATTTATCAACTGCTAGGCTTGACATCTCAGAACTGTCACTTAAGCAGAAAGGGCACAAGATGGGCTTGGCCAGAGGGACACACAATATTCTGGTGGTCCCCAGTGGATTCGATATTTTTAATTAGAGTTTTAAAAACTTTTAAAGTATTTTGTAAGGCCGGGCGTGGTGGCTCACGCCTGTAACCCCAGCACTCTGGGAGGCCTAGGCGGGAGGATCGCTCAAGGTCAGGAGTTGGAGACCAGCCTGAGCAAGAGCGAGACTTTGTCTCTACTATAAATAGAGAGGAATTAATTGGCCAACTAAAAATATATATAGAAAAAATTAGTCGGGCATGGTAGCGCATGCCTGTAGTCCCAGCTACTCGGGAGGCTGAGGCAGGAGGATCGCTTGAGCCCAGGAGTTTGAGGTTGCTGTGAGCTAGGCTGACGCCACGGCACTCTAGCCCGGGCAACAGAGTGAGACTCTGCCTCAAAAAAAAAAAAAAAAGTATTTTGTAAAAACAAATAAATAAATAAAAGTGTTCTCTCAGCCCCTAAAGCAGCTCTGGGAAAGCCCAGTTTGAAAGCCCCATTAGTCCAACCACTTTATTTATTTTAATTGAAGCCTTGAAACGCAGGAAGGGTTTTACGAGGCAGGAGTCTACCAGCTGCTCTCCGCAACCATGAAAGTCCATCAAGGACAAATGGACTGCAATCACACAGGCTGCAAGGGACACGTTCTTGTCTGTTGAACTGAAAACAGCCTGAGAATTTGTTCCTCCAGGAGAGGCCTGGAGGTGAAGTTCGTGGAGAAGGAGGGCAGCATTTGTTCTCTGTGTGCGCATTGCTCCAGGAAGGCAATTTGGCGAAGGCATCCTCCACGCCACCGGACCCCACCCTCACCTTGCAGCCATTGTCGTCCAGGTTTCTTTCTATCCTCCCTTCTTACTCCATCCATCTGCCCACCCATCTACCCTCCCATCCATCCACCTGTCCATCCAGCTACCTGCCACCCACCCGTCTACCTGTTCATCCACCCACCATCCACCCATCCATTTGCCCATCCACCACCTACCCATCCATCCGTCTATCCATCTGTCTATCTGTTCACCCATCCACCCATCCATCCATCCACTCACCCACCTCTCCTTCCTTCCTTCCTCCCTCCCACCCCACTCCATCCATCCATCCATCTGGTTTCGGAGGGTGTCAGCCTGAGGGGAGGTAATCCTTCGTCTTCTTTATCCTGCTCTGGTCCCTGCCTAACCCCACCCCATCCCCGGCTCATGTGGGTAACAGGACCACGGGGGCCTTGCACAATTCCCTCGGGTCTCGCTGAGCCAGGGAGAGGGGCCTCTGGGGACCCTGCGAATCCCTGGGCAAGTTGGCAGAGAGAGAAAGCTTATAGCTGGGGGCTGGCTGGGAGGCACAGGGTTCAGATGCCTGGGAGGACAAGCTGCGACCCGAGGGGGTCTGCAGCAGGTCCAGATGGGCGCCTTCTGCTCTGGGAGCCCTGGGCTTGCTTCTCGGCACGGGCAGGTGAGCACGGGGCTCCCCGGCCCCAGATGAATGACATCTTTCTGGCTCCTGAACCCTGGGTAGGGCGAGAAGGGCAGGGGTCTGAAGCTCCCCGTGGTCCGACCAGGAAACCTGCAGTCCGAGGACCGAGGAGGCCACACTGTCTGCTGGGCGGGGAGACCCCTGGCGAGGAAGCGGGGCAGGGGTGAGGGCCCAGGCATGAAGCTGTGCCCCATCGTCTTCCACAGGCGGGGCCCTGGGGCTGGAGGGTGTCCCAGTGGGCTGGGGGTGTGCCCCTCTCCCCCCCGAACCATGACAGTTTTGTCTTTCTCCCTCCCTCCTCATCCCTGACCCCACCGCTGGGCTGGGAGCCCCCCGCGGCCCCCAGTTCTGTCATGCTCATTTTCACATCCCGGTGCCCAGCGCGGCGCGTCCTGTCTGCGGAGCGGCGGCACAGGCGGGAGGAGGGTCGGCGGGCCGGGGTTCCGCGGAGCAGGGAAATGGGGCAGGGCTGTCCAGTCAGACGAAAGTGAGGCTCAGGCCGCTGTGTGGGTGCCCTGCCTCACGTGTCTCTCAGTGCAGGTCTCTGTGTGTGTGAGTGCGTGTAGCCTTGTGTGCTGCTGTGTCTCCTCAGGTCCCTCGGTGGACGCTCAGGGTCCCCGGGGGGCTGGCTGGGCAACTTCTGTCTTAGGAACCAGCTGTGTCTCCAAGGTGACGGGGTGGCGGGGGGCTGCGAGGATGGGCAGGGTGGGACGGAGCCCCTTCCTGGTAGGTGCTATCAGTGGAGCTGCTCCAGCCACTGTCCCTTCCTGGCCCCTCCTCTCCCTCAGTCCCTTGCCCCGACCACTCTGGGGAACCTGAGTCACTGACCAGGAAACTGGCAGGTGTAGCTCGGCAGGCCCACCCAGGTGGCTCCTGCCAGAGTCACCTGAGGGTGACCCGGACGGCTGGCAAGAGGAGGCCCGCCCAGCGCCAGAAGGAGAGCGAGGAGGCAGGTAGGTGTCTGAGGGTGTGTGGGGCAGGACGCCTTCAGGGGGTGCAGATTTGTGAGCCCCGGGACCCCAGCCTGGCATCGCCGTTGTGCACTCCCAGGACAGGGAGCCCTGGGGAGGGTGGGAGGCGGAATGTACTCTCACGCTGGTTCTCGAAATGAGGCTGGGGCGCTCGACACCTCCTGGCCACCCTTCCCCGCTGGGGCACACAGCAGGCTCCTGTCCCCTCCCCGATCCCTGCCTCCCCCAGAGCCGGCCTGACCCCCTTGGCGGCCCCTGCACTGAAGACGAGTGTTACCCACTTTTCGTAGCTCAGGAAACCGTGGCTCGGAGGAGTTAAGTATTAACGCCTCGCCCAGTGTTGCCGTCAGAGTATGGCGGAGGCAGGGTTTGAACCCAGGGCCGGGTCCTCGGCAGAGGCAGCCCCGAACCGGGGCACAGGGGGGCGGGCTGAGCTTTGAGAACACGGTTCCAGCCCCAGAGACCCAGGCCCCTCTCCCTGGCTCAGCGAGACCCGAGGGAATTGTGCAAGGCCCCCGTGGTCCTGTTACCCACATGAGCCGGGGATGGGGTGGGGTTAGGCAGGGACCAGAGCAGGATAAAGAAGACGAAGGATTACCTCCCCTCAGGCTGACACCCTCCGAAACCAGATGGATGGATGGACGGAGTGGGGTGGGAGGGAGGAAGGAAGGAAGGAGAGGTGGGTGAGTGGATGGATGGATGGGTGGATGGGTGAACAGATAGATGGATGGATGGGTAGGTGGTGGATGGGCAAATGGATGGGTGGATGGTGGGTGGATGAACAGGTGAGCGCCCAGTGCTCACCCGCGCCCTGCAGGTCCTTCTGCTCCCCCTGGCTCATGCCTCGCCCAGGCGGGGGGCCACAGGATGGGCGCTGTGCCCGTGCTGGGATCCCACAGAGACCCAATCAAATGTGGTCCTGCCTCAGGGAAGCCCCGATCCAGCAGGAGAGGACGGAAAACAGCCGGCCACAAGTTACAACAGGTGGGATAAAGAACCAACAAGGGCCCGGGCGTGGTGGCTCACGCCTGTAATCCCCACCCTCTGGGAGGCCGAGGTGGGAGGATCGCTTGAGGTCAGGAGTTCGAGACCAGCCTGAGCAAAACCGAGACTCTGTCTCTACTAAAAATAGAAACAAACAAAAAAAAATTAGCCGGGCGTGGTGGTGTGTGCCTGTAGTCCCAACAACTTGGGAGGCTGAGGCAGGAGGATCGCTTGAGCCCAGGAGTTTGAGGTTGCTGTGAGCTAGGCTGACGCCACGGCACTCACTCTAGCCTGGGCAACAGAGTGAGACTCTGTCTCCAAAAAAAAAAAAAAAAGAAGCACCAGTACTACTATCTGTCACTTTTAAAATAGAAAGCTGAATAGAAGGTTACCCCCAAATAAGCCCCTCTATAGACTCTGTGTGCAGGTATGCTCCACCCCTGCTTGTCCCCCAGAGGTGCCCTTCGCACCCGTCCACTGTGAGGTGACTGTCGACTCGCCTCTCTCTCCCCACTGTTGAGGGAGGGAGAGCCTGCTACACTCACTCGTTACACAGCGCCCTTGGCCGTCTGCTGTCACTGCCATTTGGAATCTACCTCCTGTCTCTTGGAGGGCAGGAACTAAGTCTCGCCCACTCTGGGCTCCCTGTGTCCCTGCCTAGCATCTGGCACAGACTGGTTTTTGCTATTTTAAATGCAGAGGCTACTTGTGGACTCGTATTCATTCTGCAAAACCCTGCTCGAATGCCCCCTTAGTTCTGAAGCCCCCCTGGCTGCTCCTTCCGTCCTCCCTACGGCAGCAGCAGCAGCACTACACAACGGCTGGCACCTACTGAGCACTCGCCGCGGGCCCGCCACTGTGCTGAATACGTCAAAGTGACTTTTCCTTTAATCCTCACACCCCATGCTCACCCTCCCCGTTTTATAGGTGAGCCTCAGACAGAGTGGCTTGTCCAGGGTCACACAGCTCGTGACCGCAGAGCCGTGTGACTCAGAACTCCCGTTCTTCACTGCTAACGCCAGCCCTGGCCCGTTCTGCGCGTGGGGCCTATCATGGGCAGCCCCGCCTTCTCCATGACCTCTCAAGGTCCCCCAGGGAATTGCAGTCATCTCATAACCCGGCGTCCAGCACCAGCCGTGCACAGAGTAGGAGCTCAACCACCGCTGTCACACAGCACTGGCCCCAGGAGGCTTCTGGAAAACTCTGCTGAGCAGAGAACACTGGGGGGGCCTCTGCTCTACCCCACCTTGCCTCCCTAGCACAGCGGGGGCTGCGCAAATGCCTGCACTTGGCTTTCATCCCTGGAGGTCAGCTGTGGAGCATCGTCCCACCAGGACGTGAGCTGGGTGGTCTCCGGGTGGGTCCCAGGAGAAGCAGCTGTTTATGATTGGCAGCCCCGGAAAGATCCAAGTCCCCGGGCTGGTCTTTGGCAGCCCAGCTCATGTCCCACGGGCCCCCGTCTGGGAGCTGGGTCGGTGCTGAGTTGGCTTCTCAGAGAGAAAGAAAATACCCATCAGGGACCCCAAACCACAGCAGGCCAGGCGGTGGGGTGGGAAGGTCACAGTTTGGAGGGTGCACAGCTCTCGGCTCCCAGCTCTCCAGCAAAAATCCGTCCTTGTAGCCAGATAAAGGGAGCACACAGAATTGAGTCTGTATGAATACATCCAGAGGTAACGTGGGGTGCTGAATAGAAGGGGATGAGCACGTGCACAGCACAGGTTAACATTTGAGTCTCTCCCTATTTCGTACCCCTGTCTATCTGCAAAGAGAGAGACCCTCTCTCTCGAGTAGAGTGGCCCAGATCACAGGCTCTGGAGCCGGACTGCCAGGGTTCAATTCTTCGATCTACCACTTAGGAGTTACACGAACTTAACGTGTATGAATTCAGGTTTAAAACATCCACTTTGAAGCATAGTTGGGCGGATTAAGAAAGAGCACAATAAATGGCAGCTGCTATTATTTTTATTAGTAGTAGTAGCAGCAATAGCAGTTTGGCAACAGAAATAGACCCTCCTTGCGCGTGGAAGACCCCTCTACTTCACAAACCTGGAGCCACCGGGGCGTTGGCTGCCAGGAAGACCTTATATGTGGATCTCTGTCTTGCCTCTCTTAGACACGGCCTTGCCGGGGGTCGGGGGCAGGGCCACAGAATCTATCATCTCTCAGTCCCGAACCTTAGCGACCAGCCGTCAAACCACCCACCTGCAGAGCCAGCCCTGGTTCATCCACTCGGAGGATTGCTCGGGGAGGAGAAGTTTTCAAGCTGCTGAGAGGTGAGGGGCTTGGCAGACATTGTCCCAGGCCTG
Organism: Mirza zaza; assembly: GCA_008750895.1. Classification (NCBI taxonomy): domain Eukaryota; kingdom Metazoa; phylum Chordata; class Mammalia; order Primates; family Cheirogaleidae; genus Mirza; species Mirza zaza. The sequence continues at coordinate 13,323 of VSMD01006611.1, forward strand.
TCCCCAACCCAGTCATCCAGAGCAGTTGCACTTCAATTAGGCTCCTATGACAGTCATTTCTAGTGTAATACAAAGACGCTGTTACTATAAAACCAATAAGGTTCGAATGCTACCGTTCTGGGTCTGCAGCCGCCCCCTCCAGCACAACTCTGTCCCGAAGCTTTCTTTCTAGGAATGAGCCCCAGTGGGTTCCCTCTAGCTGTCACCTGCTGTGAGTGCTGGCCTGTCACCAGGGCACACCCCACAAGCCTACCAGTCCTTCCTCTTCCAAAGACAATCCGTCAGTATGGATCCACAGTGACTGGGCACCGCCTCGAGACGTCCCCTTCCTGGACTTCCATTAGAAAGTCCTTCCACCTTTTCTCCAGGGACGCCTGTTTCCAACTTACATGCTCCAGTCCACACCCTGTTGGAAGATTCTGTGGTTCTGCCCCATTCAAGGCTGTGTCTAAGGGAGGCAAGATGTGGATCCCCACTGGGTCTTCCAGGGAACCATCACCCCAATGCACTACAGGGATCTTCTACCAGCAAGGGGGGGTCTATTTCTGTTGCTGTGTTAACAGTGGCAATAACAGCTGGCATTTATTCCTGCAGCCTCAGGTCCGCTACAGGTACCCACTGCCGATCCCAGGAGGCCAGAGGGGACAAAAGCCGCTGGCTTCTTCTCTGTTAGGGACTTAGGCTAGATCCTCAGGCATCCTTCCTGTTCCTGCACTGCTGAGCTGCCCAGCGCCAGGCGGGCCTCTCCCACGTGGCGCTGCGGAACAGGCTCTCGCTGGCTTCGGCCCCTGTTTTGGCCTGCCGAGAATGTTTTGGCTACCGCTGGCTCAGCTGCTGGGGAGGATTGTTATGAAGCTCCTCAAATTAGATCAGCCAGTGGTGTCGCCCTCCCACAAGTCCCTGACCGCAACCTGGAGCAGGGCAGAGGCTTCCTCCAGACAGACGTCCAGCCTGGAACCGGGCCCCCCGGGAGGCACAGGAATTGCCACGAGCTCTAATACGCATGCGGGGCTCGCTACCTGTCCACGCCGGGCTAAGAACCAGCGCAGCCCGGTGTCCCGTGCTCTGACAGCGCTAGGGGGGCGTGCCACGCCCGTTTCAGAGGCGAGAAAACACACATGCGAAGAGGCTATGCTACCGACTCCAGGTTGCTCAGCTGGTGAATGGGGGAGCGGGACCTACAGCCTGCGCGGTCCGATCCCCAAACCTGTGCCCTCGGACACTGACTTCACCTGCAGGAGCGAAGGGACCCCACGAAACAACGTATCCATGCATTGCACAGATGCCACGGAGCACGAGCCACGTGCCGAGGACTGGATGGAGAGGTGCCCTCCTCCCAGGGACGGAGGGAACATGCCACCCTGCCCAGGTGTGGCACACGGTCCTGACGACCAAGTGGTTATGACAGGGATACTGCGAGGACGCTGGGAGCCTTATGTGGCTCAGGTGGGAAGGCAGGTGAGGACAGGTGCTGCCCTCCTGAGCATGGGTCAGCACGGTGCCCGGGACTGGTGGCTGCGGCAAGGGGTGTGGGGCATGCTCGGAGTGTCCTTGGTCTCCACGAGGGCAGGGAGGGACAGTGTCAAGCACACACCACCACCACCACGGCTGGCGACTCTTGGGTTCTCACTGTGCGCTGGGCTCTGCTCTGCGCACCCGGGTTTAGTCCTCACAGCTACTGGGGGTGGACAGTGGGCTGATCTGTGGCCAAGTCCTAACCCCTGGTACCTGTGAACTTGGCCTTATTTGGAAAAAGGGTCTTTGCAGATGTAATTAAGGATCTTGAGGTGAGATCACCCTGGATCAGGGTGGCCCCTGAATCCCATGACTGCCGTTCCATTTACAAGAGACAGAAGAGACAGACAGAGAAGACAGCGAGGCCGTGTGAAGACAGGCAGAGTGTGGAGTGACGCAGCCACAAAGCCAAGCAAGGCCAGGAGCCACCAGGAGCCACTAGAAGTGGAAGAGGCCCAGAAGGATCCTCCGCTAGAGCCTTTGGAGGCGGCAGGCCCTGCCCACACCTTGGTTTTGGACTTTGGGCAGAAATCCAGCACTGCGAGGGAATGAAGCTCTGTTGTTCTAAGCCACCCAGCTCGTGGTCATTTGTTGTGGCAGCCCCAGGAAGCAGTCACAGGTGGGTCCTGTTACCCGGATTCAACAGAGGAAACACAGGTGGTGTTTTCAGATGCCCACCTCTTTTTAACCCCTGAAGTCTCTTCACTGTCCCCCATGAGGTGTTTTCTGCATCTTAAACTCAAGCCACCAACGAACCTTGTCAGTCTGACCGCTGAAATCCTGAAGCTTCTCACCACCTCTCATCTCCTCCACTGCCGCCACAGGTGGCCCTGCCCTGTCGCCCCTCACCTGGACCTGCTCCTACCCTTGCCCCAGGGCCCCTGCCGCAGTCCATTCTCAATGCAGCAGAGATCCTTCTAGAACGTGTCAGACCTCGTCACCCTGCTCATGACTCCCAATGGCTCCCTGCCTCACTGAGTGGAATCTAGTGTTTACTGTGACCACAGGCCCTTCCAGATCTGGCCCCGCCTCTCTGTCCTCCCCTCCTCCCCTGCGAGGGCTTGCTGGTCTTTGTTCCCATGACCACTGGCCCACTTCTGCCCCAGGGCCTTTGCACCAGCTGCTCTCTGTTCTCTTCCCCCCAGTAGTCCTCTTCTCACAAGGCACCTCTCTTCTTACAGGTTCTGCTCAGTGTCTTTTTACCTGAGAGGGCTTCGTGCAAAGTGCCCCAACCCCACAAACGCTAGCTCTCCAGCCCTCTCGCTGACTTTTGTTTCCTAGATCTCTCCTTTTCCAGTTGCTGAGACGCGCATGGCCCCTGTGATGGGCACCTCATGTGCCCGAGGACAGACAGCGCCTGCTCCCCCAAACCCTAACTGCTCCCTGCCAAGAGCCAGTGTTTGGCATCCGCTCAAAATCCAAGTGTGCCAACTAGGCCCAGTCTCTGCCTGGTCCCTGGGTGTGACCCTTTGAACCTGTTGGTTCTGGGGCCACTTGGAAAACCCTCCAGGGAGACAGTCGCCAAGGCTGACTCCAAGCGAGGGCAGAACAACTGCTCGTTTCCAGCCAGAAATCCAAGGGCTGATGTTTCTTTCACAAACATTCACAGCCCAGGACACTGGCCCAAGGGCCGCACCTCCCTCCGCCTGCCCCAACCACACTTGGCAAAACACGGGGGTGGAGACACTCAGGCCCTGGCTGAAGCCCCACGACCTCTGCCCCAGTTCCCCCAACTGGACCTCCTGGTGGAGAAGGCCAGGTGACATTGGGCGGAGGTGCCCAGGCGCGGAGGGAGGAGCCAGCGTTGACAGACCTGTGCACATGGCCGCCCTGCGAAATGGGATCCTGACCGGGGGTCCAAGTCACTGGCGCAGGCTGCATTCCCAGAAGCTTCAAAGCAACACTTGAACTTGGACTCCAAAGGCGAGCTCTTTGAATACCCCCATCCCGCCTCATTCATTCATTCATTCATTCATTCATTCACCGAGCATTTATCGAGGTCGTGGCTGTATGCCAGGCACTCACTATTGGAGGCCCTGAGATATAGCAGGAAATACATTGATCCCATTTTGTGGAGTTTGGGGTGCGCGTGTAAATTGGGGTGCACTAAACACACGAACACGTGACTGTATGATGTATAGGGTGGCAGCACACAGCTCCGTGGGGGGTGGGCGTGATAATGGGTGGGGCGGTATTTAGACGGGGGCAGGGAAGGCCTCTGGACAAGGTCGCATTTGGGCAGGGACCTGGGGGAAGTGAAGGGAGGAGGCAGTGGTGAGGCCGGGCGTCCGGGGAAGAGCGTTCCAGGCAGAGGGAACCGCAAGCGCAAAAGCCCCAGAGTGGGCATGCACGTCCACGGGAAGGCGTGGCGGAGCTGAGTGCGTGACACCAGCCGCGGTGGGGCTTGGCATTCTGTTCCAAGTGAGATGGGAGTAGCTTGGGAGGGTTGTGAAAAGAGAAATGACAGCCTCTGACTTGGACTTTGGAGCGAGTTCCGGCTGCTGGAATGGGAGCTTGGGACAGGGGTGGCGGGCAGGGGCCGTTTAGGAGCCACTGTACACACAGGCCCCAGATGTGCTAGCGGGAGGGGGCTGGGCGCTGGCTGCGGAGGAAGTGCGCAATCCAAGGGGACCCCAAAGGGTTTGGCCTGGGAAAATGGGAGAACGGGGTTGCCACGCGCGGAGCCCCGGCGCCCCCGTCTCCAGGGAGGGTTGGCTTTGCTAAGTCCCAGGTGTGGAGGAAGAGAACCCCAGGTCCCTTCGGCTTCCAGAACACTCGGCGGAAGCAGAGGGCGGGAGGGGAGGCGCGAGAGGAAAGCGTTCCAGGGGGCTCGGGCAGCTGCCCGGGAAGAGGCCGCCCGGCGGGGCCTGCGGGCCGGCGACCCACCTAGCGCGGCGGCGGTGAACGCACAGTTTCCGACGGCAAAGTGGCCGGGCGTCCCAGCCCTGCCCCGACGGCTAACGAGCTGCAGCCGCGGCCCGGCTCACAGGACGCCGAGGGGGTGGCAGGAGGCTCCGGGAAGTCTTCCTGAGCGTGGGCCCGGGGCGGGCGGGGCGCGGGGGTCCCGGGGTGGGGGCGGAGGTGGGCGGGGCTGCAGCCCGGGTGGGGCTGGGGCGGGAGGTAGACGGGGAGGGGGCGGGGCGGGGCCGGCGGGGGGGCAGGGATGTTCCGGCAGCAGACGGGGAGGGGTTGGGGGAAGAAAGGGGTACGCACTCGGGGTCCTGGGAAGGGCCGTGCAGGAGGGCGGGGCAGGGCTGGGGTGCAGGTGGGGAGGCGAGGGGCGTGCGGCAGGGGGCCGGTGAGGGTCCCGGGTGTAGATGGAAAGGGACAGGGTAGAGGGTGAGGAGAGGGCCGGCTTGGGGTCCCGGGTGCAGATGGGGAAGGGACTAGGTGGAGGGGCTGAGGAGGGGTGCTGGATTGGGGGCCGGGCGTGGCCGGGAAGGGGCTGGGGTCCCCTTCCTGCCCCGGGACCGCCCGCCCCCTCTTGCCGGACCGGGTGGTAAACAGACGCCGTGATGTCACGGCGCCGCTGACCTGTGGCTGAACCCGGAGCTGTAAATGAGATGCAAGGTGCCAGCAGCCTCCGGCCGCGCGGCCTGCGAGCCACACACGCTCCTCCGCGCCGGCCCGAGGTTACCCCAGCTGCACACGCGGACAGGATGCTGCAAACGCCACCAGACATTGCAACACGCAGCCAGTCTGCTGGCCGCCGCGTGAACCGTCCCAACAGCCCTCCGCCGCCCCCCTGCAGGCACCGGCCCAGCTGGAGCGCCTCCCTCCTCCGCAGCACTCCTGGCGGCTGGCAGCTCCCACCCATCTGGGGACAGCCTCTCCACTAGGGACCCGGTCTCCGCCTCCCCAAGGGGCCTCCAAACCCAAGGGCTGGGCCTCTGGGGTCAACTCTGGGTTTTCCTGGGAACGGATTAGGGAAGCGCCTGCCTTTGCTCTAGGCTTTCTGGGAAGCTCAAGCCCTCTCCCTTGGAAGCCTGGGGGAGGGGGCTGGCCTCCAGGTATGGCGGGTGTAAAATGCCCCGATGGCCACCGTCACTCGGGAAGCAGGGGCGGTTTACTCCCCGGAGCTCCCAGAGCAGCCCTGGACCGCATACCCCTGGCAGCGCTCAGCGCCCGCGCCCGGACTCGCCTTTGGAGTGCAAAGCAGCCTGGCTGGGGCCTCAAGGAGTCTGCTCTGGAGTTGATTTGCTGTGTGACTTTGAGATGAGTCACTTGGCATCTCTGGGCTTCACCACCTCCATCTGGGGAAGTGGGGAAAATGGAAACTGGCCTCCTATGCTAGTGTGCGGAAGGTCAAAAGTGCGAGAAAATGCTCGCCAAGCTCACGGTCAGAAGCCTCAGGCGCCGCACAGAGAGAACTCGAAGATGCTCAGAGAAACCAAGGCAGCCTTCTCCTCACCCACCTGCCCCCAAACTTGGCCTCTGGGTTTACTATGGACAGCAGGGGCTAGGGGGTTTGGGGGGTGAATAGTCCCCCCGGCGCAAGGAACCCCCATACTGGTTCCCCTCCCTGGACCCCACTAACTCAAGACCACCCTGCCCTGTGTGGGGAGGGGAACCTGGAAACGGCCCCAGGTACATGAGCAAGGCAGCAAGGCAGTCTAGAGCCTATTCCAGTTTCTCCTTCACTGCAGTTAATACTTAAATCCTTCTCCCTTATGTCACCCTGTTTTCTTATATCTACAGCACTTTGTCGCTATCTGATATTATAATGTTATTTCTTTGCTTGTTTTTGTCTGTCTTCTCCGTTCCCAACACACACTCCCTAGCAGGCAGGCTCTCCCGGGGCATTCCCGGACCTGGCTTGGTAATCGGGTGCCCGGGAAGGTGTGAGTGAATGAATGACATGATTTTGCATCCCCGGGGAAATGACCGGCGGTAACCTGCCTTTGAGGGGACCTCAGGAGGGGTTATGTTGACACCCCGCATGGTACGGCTAATCACGGGGACCAGCCACATAATTTGCGGGGCCCCTTATTCAAAAATTATGAAGAATTTCAGGATGGCGACAGCAGAGCCTTAGATCAAGGGTAGGGCCCTTCTGCATGCAGGGCCCAGTGGAAAAGCTGGCTGTCACACAGAGGCACTCAACAGCAACACCCAGTGGGACCTGATGCCAAGTCACGAGCCTTCCACCCTTCCCCGGGCAGCAGGAAGCAGGGCTCGGGCACAGCCGTTCCATGATGCAAAGCGCAACGCGTCCCGAGCAGACGGCTGACACCAGCCTCTACGCACGCAGGGCAGCGGGGGCAGTCGGCGTGGAATCGTATTAGACACAGGGACAAAAGTCATAACTACAACAAAACTCATCGTAGTTAGCATTTGCTCCGGGCTTCTCTGAGTTCAACAGTGAGGTTCATGGCCCCTTATCCTCAGTTCCAGAATCCAAAAAGCTCTAAAATCCTACATTTTTCTTAATTTGGACCCATACTTTGGGGGTACGCCCTAATTAGAACAATCGCGAAACTACTTCTGGTCTCTTTACCCCATTGCTGTGACTCTCACTGTGTCTGATTGTGGGGGGAGGGGATGTCCCCCAGTCCCTGCTGTGGGCATCACTAAGCTCATGGCCTGTGTGTCCTGTTGCGTGTCTGAAGTCCAACACATCTGAACTATGAAACACAGCTGGCCCCAAGGGTTTCAGGTAAGGGGCTGTGGACCTGAACTGCGGGCCCATTTTAGAGATGGGCCACTGAGACCCTGGCAGGGCAAGTAATTGGGCAAGAGCACAGCAATTGCAAGTAATTGAGCAGGGACCCTGACCCTGGCAGGCAGCACCTCCGAGAGCTGCTAGCAGAGGTCAAAATTCAGCTGTTGTTTTAGAAAGGGAAAGATAAACTTTTTATTGGAGTAACATCTCCTTCATCCCCCAACGTGAAATTCAGAGGCCGCTGAGCTGGCGTGCCCAATAACACACCAGGCTGGTGTGTCCGGGGAGACCTTCAGCTAATTAAACATAATTTATGGACCAGCCTCCAAGGACAAGCCTTAAATTACTTGCAAGCTACGCCAGGGTAACTATCCTACAGGCTATTAATTAGGAATCAGTTTAATCTCTGCTGGGATGAAGGTCAACCACCTTGGAGGTGCCCCTTCTGGCTGACTGGCCTTGTGACCTCAGGCTGGGGGGCTGGCCCAGGGCACATGGGACTCGGGAGAAGTGGGACGCTGCAGCGGGAGATGGCTGGGTCAGCACGTCCCGCAAAGGCCAGGATGCGGGGACCAGACCCGGGGCTTGGCCCAGGGGTCCTGGTGAGGCAGGGCTTCTCCTCAGCACGGTCCGGCAGACAGCGGTGCTCGGGGGTGGCCGGAGACCGTCCCAGCCCTCCAGTGTCGGAGGGTTCTGGTGGAAAATCAGGCCCCTCACCTTCCACTGACCTGGTCTGGTCATGCGTCCTGTAGAAACCCCTCAGGGGCTCCCTGGCGCTCTCCTGATCAAGTCCATGCCCTACCCCACAATCACCCAGCCTGCGATGTGCGGTCCTGCCAAGCCCTCCCCACTCCCCACTCCCATTTTTGTTCTGGCCAGGCCGCACCCCTTGGGTTCCCCCCGCCTGGGATATTTCCCTTAAGCTGCCTCTACCTCCTCCTTGATGTCTCACTTCAGACCCTAACCTGGGGCACAGCCACAATTCCTCTCCTCCATGCAGTCCCCTGGCTGCCTGTGCTGTGCTGCCTAAGGCAAGTGTTTAACCTCTCTGAGCCCTAGTTTTTTTTAAATCTTTAAAAGGAGAACAGAAATCATTCCTGCTTGATAGGGTTGCTCTGATAGAGCAAACCAGATTGCCCATGTGAATTACTGAGTGCATGGGAAGTACTCAATTAACACCAATGGTGTCAAAGGCTGACTGGAAGCCTGTCTGTGCTCAACGCTGCCTCCCGTGCCTGCCCCATCAAAGCTCCCCTCCCCCACAGCTGCGGGCTACTGGCCGTCCCCCCAGCTGGACTGAGGCGGGGCCCGGAAACCTGAGTGTCTTTTTCCCTTGCCTTACCTGTCCAGTGCCCACCATGTCCCTGTGACCTAGGAGCCACCCCCGGTGCCCTCCACCCCCGCCATGTCTAGCCCTGGAGGAGCCCCCCAAGATGATCCCGAGTTTCTCTTCTGTGGATAAGCCTCCCGCCCCACGTGGGCACAACGTCCCTCGTTTCTGTTTTGCTCTCCAAGGGCAAACCCTCCTCGAGGACCAGCTACATTCCGGCCACGCTACAGCAGGGACTGTGACATCTTCCATTCCCGGAGACTCCATGTGGCACCTGGGACACCGCTTTGTATTCAGCAGGTGCTCGGGGCAGACCCAGCCCTGCCCAGATCCCCTGCCCGGCGTCCTCAACAATCTCCTGGAACCCTCCCCCCCAGGTCCCTGGGAGGGGAGACTAGCCTTGCCACGCTACAGGTGAGCAAACAGGAGTGTGGCTGGCAGAAGGACGGCCCCCCAAGGTGCCCGGGTCCTCATCCCCGGAGCTTCTGCCTGTGTTGCCTTCCCCGGGAGGGCATGAAGGCGGCAGAGGGAAGTGCCTTTGCTGATCGGCCGGCTTTCACACAGACAGGCGGTCCTGCTTTATGCACGTGGGCCCGGGGCCTTTCAAAGTCGAAAGGGAGGCAGCAGAGTCAGGTGGGGAGGTGACCGTGGGGAAGGGTCAGAGCAATGGAGCTTTGCTGACGCTGAGGATGGAGGAAGGGGCCGCACGCCAAGGAAGCCGGAGAATCTAGAAGCTGGAAAGGGCAGGGAAAGGGTTCCCCCTTGCTGCAGCCCAGGCAGAGCCGGACTTCTGAGCCCCAGAACAGAAGAGGGCAAATGCGCCCTGTTTTATGCCACGGGGTGACTTGTCACAGCAGCCACAGGAAGCTCGCACAGAAGGTGGAGGGCCTGGTTCAAGACCTCCAGCCGGAAGAGCTGGGATTGGAAACCGAGTCTGCCTGCCTTACAGCCTGTGGTCTCTCGAGGTACAGCGTCCCCTCCCCACACCAGCCTATGGCGTCACGTATAACAAACAAAACTAAGCATTTCTGTTGTAAAGCGATGCCCTGGAGACTTCTGTAGAGGGCGCAGCCAAACACGACCCGACCCGCAGCCTCCCCATCCAGGCCGACACTTACTGAGCACGCATTTGGCCACTCATGACTTTAGGTACATTATCGCATTTAATCCTCACTTGACAGATGAGGAAACTGAGGCTTAGAGAGGCCTCGTAACTTATCCAGGGTCACACAGCAAATGAATAGAGGAGCCAGCCTATGAACTTCGGTGTGCTTGACTCCTGAGCTCAAAACCTGAATTGCTGAAAACCACACATGTGCGTGAACACACACACACACACACACACACACACACACACACACGCACACACACGCACGCACGCACACGCATGCGCTCTCCCACACACTGACACAGGCACTTACGCTGATTCCATGGCTCCAGAAATATCCCCAGCATCACGGCAATGGGTCTGCCAGCTGAAGTGGTATGAACGCTCACAGGGTGCACTGTGTCCCCAGCCCACGCTGCCCCTGCCCCTGCCGTCCCTGAAGGACCCCGGCCCCTCTGCCATACGTCCACAGGGAAGTGGCCTGGAGAAGCCAGGTCAGATCCCCCCCGCTTTTTGCCAGCGGAGAAGTGAGGATGTAGCGTGTGCAGCCAAGGGTGGACGGGCTCCATGTGGGTGTGTCTGGCAGGACGGCCGCCTGCATGAAGGTCACACTGCCCTTTGCGGTCACGCTGGCCCCAGCTCCCCACGGTGACCTGCTACTGCGCCTGTTTGGGAAAGGCCACAGCATTCTGGGACATGGGAGCCCTAAAAGGACCCCAGAGGACCTCTCTCCACCCAGGAAGGATGCGGTATCAGCTCTGCTCTGCTCACCTGCCTGCAGCGGAGGGGAGGGAGAGCTGGCCTTTCGTCCCCATGGAAACGGCGCTGGGAACCCTGCCCCAGCAAAGGGGCTTCCTTTTCTTTCATATCAACTGGCCCTAAATCTTCTAGAAAAGTTTCTAAAGAAAGTCTGTCGACAACCTGCTGCACATGGTGCTGCACATTTCGCCTCTTTGAACTACAAACTCCCTGATGGCAGAGAGGTTTCAATTCGAACACCAAGAAGTTTATTGCACCTTTTTGCCCAGGGGTGTCAGCGAATGACCTGATAAGGCCTGCAGGATTAGACCTGGAGGGCTGCCTAATACAGGCAGGCCTGGGTCTTCTGGCAGTTTCCACTTAGGATGACTGAAAACGAGATGTCCTTCCACAAGGAAGCATACTGGATGTCTGCACCTGACCCCCTTGCTCCTGGTCAGAGCTCCTCAATTTCCCCTGCAGAAGCCCACCTCCTACTCTCAGGCCTGTGGCCTGGCTGGGGCTGGTATACCCCTGGCTCAGAGGCCGGCCTTGACCCACAGCTGGCCAATTAGAACACCATTTCCAGTGGCTGCTTCAGACTCACCCCAGTCACTGCCAGGAAGACTCAATTCCTGGACCCTTCCAGAACTGCTGGGCAAAGGACACCTGTCTGTCCACTCGACTGGGAGTGGGGCAGGTTTGAGTTAGGAGCAGCCAGGAGCAGGTGGGAGCAGTCCGGGGCAGAGAGGTCTGCTAAAGGTGAGAGGAAGAGAATGAAGCAGAGAGACTGAGACCTGACACCACGGAGCCCCTGGGGACATGCCCAAAGTTGGCCCTACTCAAGAACCTTCCGGTCGCACGAGTCAATAAACCAACGTGAAGGACCCCTCCAGACCCCCATCAGGAGAGCTGGAGTGATGCCGTTTGACCCATTCAGATGCTCTGGCTGCTGATGGCACACACTACACAGACTCTGCCAGGGCAGTCAGCAGGGTCTCTTCCCTGGAATGACTGGGGCTATAAGCCTCGCTGGTCATGAGCAGGTACCCTAGGTTCGAGTCCTGCTTGGTTGCTTACCAGATGTGTGATTTTAAGTTACTGAGCCTCAGAGTCTTGTCAGTAAGAAGAAGATGGTAACAGTACCCACATTGGAAGGTTACTATGGAGAGTAAGTGACCTTGTCACATGTAAAGTGCTTAGATCGGTCCCTGGCACATAGTAGATACTCAGTCATCACTGGCTCTAACTAGCTATGATGAGTTGGTCATGCATTCATTCAGGCAACAAACATGTATTAAGTGCCTACTGTGTGCCAGATACTGTGTCAGGTGCCAAAGATGCCAGTGAGAGGGACACGCCCTCTGCCCTTGACGATATTGACAAGCAGCCACATGGCACAGTAAGTTGCCATGGTAACCCCTGACTGTGGCCTCACCACAGCCCAGCCCTGATCAACTGAGCCATTTGGACGCAGAGATGAAAATGACCCATGCCCTGCGCAGGGGAGCTGGGGGGGTTGGGGTGTTGGGTAGCTGAGACCAGAGCGGCGGCTGGGCCTTCCACCAGCCTCGCCAGCCTGTGCTCCTGGGCTGCAGGACGGCCTGCACTGGACCAGCCCCTGGGCTGTGTCGCTGGACATCTCCCCAAGGGTGAGGCTTTGGGGCTGGGGTTCCCAGGGCTGGGTGCTCTTGAGGCAGAAAAGGATGGGCAGGAGGCTTCCGAGTCCTTTCTGGCGGGTAAATTTGGGCTGGGTCCCCTTGGAGAGGCTGTCTCAGCCTGGGGTTGAGTGCTCGGGGCTTCCAGCGTGTGGCCTCCCCAGGGGCGAAGGAGGGGCCCTGGCTGAGGGCTGCACACGCCTGGGGTGGGCGTGCGGGGCCCTGTCCTCAGGCGCAAAGGCACAAGCTGTTAGCACGTCCCCTTGGAGTAAAAAGCTGAAGGTCTAGGAACCAAAGAGCTGACATTCAGCAAATCCAGATGAGGGTCACTGGGGAGCGGGAGGGCCCTGAGTAATTTCCCAGAACAGTTATTTTCAAGCCTTGTTTCTTTCTTCACTTCAAAGCAGTGGCAGTCTTTCAAAAGGCATGCAAACATCTTACATGGAATTTAAAGCTACAAAACAAAAGCGACGCTGATCTAGCCTAGCGGAGGTGGTTGTCCGGAACCCTACCTGCTCTGCCACCCACTTGGCCCCACCTTCTCCGAGCCCCTGAGGTGCCCTGGAAGCCAGTTTGAAAACTTGGTCCTAGAACCTCCACTGGTGCTGAAGTCTGCACTGGGGCTCAGATGCGGGCAGAAGTGGTCGCTGGAGGAGGGACACACAGACAGGGGACAGTTACCTATAAACCCCTCCCTAGGAGTATGTTTTAATGTGGACAAAAGGAGCACATGCCTTGTTGATCAAAATTTTTCTAGCCTCTTCTGTGAAAGGCCACTGAAGAGGGACTTTGGGGTCACATTCCCCTATGCAGGGGAAGAGCAGTGCGGTGAGAAAGGCTTGGGCCCGGTGGCCTTCGCCAGGCTGAGCACTGTTGGCATCCAGCACCGAGCCACAAATCCGTCCTGCCTGCCCTGAACCCTGAGCTTCTGCATCAGGGGACCCCAGACCGTCCCCTGCGTCTGACATGAGCTCTGGTCTTGGACCTGCATCTGAGCCTGTAGGACTTGGATGGGTCTTGACTGGATCTAGTCCAAGCCTTCTTCACCGGGCGTCGAAGATGGGCGAAAATGGGCATCTGGAGTAGGGAAGCCCTCAAAAGTATAAAAATGTGTGTTGTTGCACATTCTTCTTGGCACAGGATTCATACTCTCTTCCTTGTTGGCTCTACAAGCGCAGAAGACTTAGTGCAAGCCCCTCGGTGCCACCTCCTTCAAGAAATCTGAGTTTCCCTCCCTTTATAGCGATCTCTCCCTTCCCTGGACTAGCAAAGTGCCCGGGTGACCTCAGGCTGGGGTGCAGGGAGCTGTCACTCACTCATTCCTCAACAGCTGGGGCCCTGCCTAGCAAGGTGCTGCTCTCCTTGTTAAAAGAAAGAAATTCAACTGGGCAACTCTCCTGCTTGCCACTTAACTCTAAAATAAGCCCTGATTACTGATGACTACTTTAATCCTTTGGCAAGTATCCCATTCATTGTATGCAAATACTGCCACTCAGTGCTCTAAAAAAGGTTTGTGTAAGTGTGGCTTTAACTATGTCCCTGCCCGCATCCTGGTGACTCACTTACTCCTTATCAAACTTCTCTCCAGAACTCTGTGTGTATGAGGCCCCATTATTTAACAGCTTGTCTCTTGACCTCTCCATAACCCCAAATGAGGTAGCCAGGCCAGGCTGAGATTATCTGTCCCAGCGGGAAAAGCTCTGGTTTTGAAGCTGGGAATCCTGGCTACAAGTCTGCCTCCGGCTGCACATGCCCGGCCCCTCTCGTCCCCCTAGTCGGAAATGGGCAGGTCACACCTGAGTCTGAGCGTGGCTGTGGTCAAGCAAGACAAGGAATGTGAAAAATGACTGTGCTGTCACTTAGAGTACTCAGTCCTGTATATGGCTGCAGCCACGTACAGTGCCACGTTACGGTACAGTGACACAGTCACGTGGAGTACCATGCCACACACAGTACCACAGGCGTGTATATTGCCACAATCGTGCACAAGGGGTCTTCAAAAAGTTCATGGCAAATGAGTTTTATGAAAAAACTGTGCATGGATTTCAAAGTTTTTTTTGCACCCAAATAAATTCATACCAATGTGTTATAACACATCCAAACAGGATCTAGTCTGAGGCGCTAAGAAGGATAAGACATCAGTTTGGAAAGAGCCCCTATCAGAGCAACACGAATTCTGCTAAAATGGAAGTAAGAACGAACATAAAATTTATGGTGAAGCTTGGGAGAGGAGAAGAATGATAAAATCATTCATCAGTGGGGACAATGCCCTGAAGAAATCAGTTCACAAATGGATAACTCGTTTTGAGACGGGATGAGATGACGTTCAAGATTAAGCCCGTAGCAGCAGACCATGCACACCGATTTGCGAGGAAAAAAACGAAATCTTGTCTGTGCTCTCACAGGTGAGATTAACGGCAACAGTAGCCCAGGCCACAGACATCTCAGCTGGTGCAGCCCGCACAAGTCTGGCAGAAAAGTTAAAGCTGTGCAAACTCTCCACGTGCTGGGCACCAACGCCGTTGTGTCCAGATCGGCTGCAGATGAGACCAGAGCTTTCAACTGGAATCTCAAACAAGCGGGGTCAAGATCCAGAAGGGTTTCTTCGGAGAACTGTAACAGGGGATGGAACGTGGCTTCGCTGGTATGATCCGGAAGACAAAGCCAATCAGAGCAGTGGCCCCCAAGAGCGGACGTGGTCCAGTCAAGGCAGAAGCGGACGGGTTGAGAGCAAAGGTCACGGCACTAGTTTTGGGGATGCTCAAGGCATTTTGCTTGTTAACTTTCTAGAGCACCAAACACATCTGCTTATTATGAGAGTGTTTTGAGCAAGTTGGCCAAAGCTTTAGCAGAAAAATACCTGGAAAAACTTCATCAGAAAGTCCTCCTCCACCACGACAATGCCCTTGCTGGTCGCTCTCATCAACCAAGGGCCATTTTTCGAGAGTTTCGAGGGAAAATCATTAGGCGTCACCTTAGAGTCCTGATCTGGCTCCTTCTGACTCATTTTTGTTTCCTAATGTTAAAAAAACCTTTTAAAGGCCTGCATTTTCCTTCAGTCGACAGCGTGAGAAAGATAGCACTGACACGGTTACATTCCCAGGACCTCAGCTCTCTAGGGAGGGACTAAATGGCTGGTGTCATCGCTCACAAAAGTGTCTCGAACTTGATGGCGCTTATGTTGAGAAGTAGTTTATATTTTTATCTTTTAATTCCATTTTCCATGGACTTTTCGAAGTCGCCTTGTATATTACCGCAGTCATACGTAGTGCCACAAACACAGATATTTCTAGGAGCCCAAAGAAGCCGTCAGTGTCTGGTTCGGGAGCCGCAGGGGTCTGAGTTAGGGCTGAAGTTCAAGGTGAAGGATGTGAACATGTGCCTGCCCCTCCCAGATCCCCCCAGCACCCTGAAAAACCTGGACAAAGGAATGACGTAACTGCCCGAGGACCCGGTGAGGTCACGCAGAGAAGGGTTGTCATCTCTTAAGTGTGGGTTGATTGAGGCCAGTGTCCCCTCCTCCTCCTGCCCCCCCATCCCTGCCTGGGTCACTGTCCTCACTGACATCACTCTGGTGATGACGACTCATAAAATCTAAGTGGTGGAAGGGACCCAGGAGGTCGTCCTGAACCTGACTTCCCTGGATGCAGGAATCTCTATGCCACGGTTGCTTAAAGCGCAACCTGTTCGTTTGCAGAAAGCCCCGAAGGGCAGGAAGGTGTCCCTGTTGCAGGGCCCAGGTCTCCTTCCAGAGCCCTGTCCACAGGCCGGGTGCAGCCCTCCAGGACCATCTGGCACGGGTCCCCTGCCCCCGCCGTGTTGGAAGGCAGCTGGTGTAATTTTCCCGCCTCTTACGTAGTCAAACTAAACTCACCACTTGCCAGCCAGCCCAAGTCGTGGCTTCCAGTCCTGTCACCCTGAGCCCATTCCTTGGACACCCTCCAATTACTCAAAGACCCTCTCCACGTGTCAACAACCCATCCTGACCACAGTGCTCCCGAAATCCTGTGACAAAGCAGAATGGAAAAGCAACCCTTTCCTTCCGGGCCCCAGCAGAGGTGATTTTGTTATCAGGGCAGTTGAGCATTATTGGCACTGAAAGTCAGCCACATCCTTCTGCTGGAGTCCACACATCCTTCCAAAGCGTCAGGGGCTATTCAATCTGGAGATGGTCGTTGCTCCAGGAATGCTAAGTGCCACGAGGAGAGAATCTTGTTTCGGTGGCTCCCTGCGGCATCTCCAGTGCTAGCTTGCCGAATCAAAGAACGAAGCCAACGCAGCCACAATTCCTAAGAGCTGTCCGTCTCTAGCTGGTTGTCACTCCTTAGTTACCAGCGAGAACAGCACAGGACCCAGCCGCGAGCAGGGGCTCCCAGCAGACCCCCAAGGCCTGGGTGCTGGCTGACTCCCACCCACTCCGACAGCGGCATGCAGGCCTAGATGCTAGGTGCCTCCACGCTCAGGCTCCCACTGCCCCGGAGGAGCCCGCAGCACCTTCTGAGATCCCAGGCGTGAGGATGTGGAGAACACACCTTGAGCTCAGGGAAGCTCTCAAAGAAGATGGTGAAGCAAGTCTGGGGCACGATGTTCTTAGGGGAGCCACGGGAACCTGGCGGCCTGCTAGCTGGTCTCCCACCCCTGGCCTGGCACCCTCCCCCCGTCCCCTGGCCTTGCTCCCCAGCAGAGCAGCCGGGTGGTCCTGCCAGGACTTAGGTTAGAGCATGACACTTGAGCAGCTCCCAGCTTCACTCAGAGTCAAAGCCAAAGCCCGTCCTGGGGTCGGCTGGGCCCTCTGCCCTGGAACCCACCTGCCTCAGTTTCTCCTCTTTCCCCTTGTTCTCTGCTGCAGCCATGCTGGCCGCCTCTTGTCCCCCAAACACCCCCAGCACGTTCTTTCCTGGGAGCCCTCACTCTTCCCTCTGCCTGGAATGCTATTGCTCCCTTCCCACCACGCCCCGGCTTCCCCCGGGCCTTTCCTCACCCCAGACTTGGTGTGGCCTTCGCACGCCCAGTCTAGAATGTCACCCCCTCCATTCACTGCTCCCTCCTTGCTTCACTTGTTCATAGCGCTTGCTATGAGCTGACATCCTACCTATTTTATCTATCTGCTTATTGGCTGTCTGTCTCCCTCCCTAAAATGCCAGCTCTACGTGGGTGGGGACTGTCACCTGCTTTGCTCCCTGCCATCTCCCCAGTACCTAGAACAGTGCCTGGCACATAGTAGGTGCTCAGTAAATGGGTTGAATGTATGAATAAGTGAATGAATCAATGAGTTCCCACCAACCATTTGACTGTGCTGGTGTCTAAGTAAATTTACTTCTCTCATTTCCATTTGGCTTCGACTGTTTTCTGATCACCAGGGTTCATCTGAATAATATGTTTGAAATGTTTCCTTGAGTGTCCCGTAGACTGGTGCATTTTTAGAGTGTGTCACCCGAAGGCAACAACGAGGACTATCTCGTAACACTCCAGGTGTGGTCACGCTGTGTCCAAGGATCAGGGAGAATGTGTTGGGTCTGGAACGCTTCCTGCAATGACATTCAAAATGATGGAGGACTTTGGTGGCAGTGGCAGGCTGGGACAGGGCTTTCCAGGATGAGTTACGGTGACTGTGACAAGCAGCTACATTTCCTGGGTTAGAAGGGGCACCTTCTCAGAAACACAGCTGAGATCATTTTTCTCCAAGTAGATAGCCTCCGAAAATACCCAGGCAGAAACGAACCAGGGAAAGTAATCGCCGTGATAAAAGAGACCAGCAGGGTCTGCGGCGCTTGGTCCAGAGAGATAAAAATTCAGAAGAGCTTGGAGTCTAAACGAGAATTAGCAGAAGGGCTGTGTAGACCAAAAAGGGCCTTGGCAACTCAGGTTCAGCATAACTGGATTTAGGGAGCATTCTCTAAAGCCCAGACAGTTTGGAGATTTGAGGGTAAAAAACAGGAAACTTTGCTTTAGGTGCTAGACAGGGGACTTGGCCTTTTATTCCCTTGAAAGCTACAGGTTCAAAACAATCTAGGAGAGATGAAATGAATCCACTGTGGCGACAGGGGGTTAGGATGGGCCGGGGGCCTCCTGTGAGCGAGAGCACCGAGTGGTTTCCAATGCTCATTTGCTCCTTTTTCATTCAGCATGGTCTGAAGACTAGCGAGAAAGGCTGAGATCATCAGTGACGAGGACAGATGATTTTTCCCCCCTGAAAATCTCCTCCTCGCCACCCAGGGAGCGTGTCAGTCCGTCCTCTCCTGGGGTGGCGGATCCACAATATGAGAATTGCTGAGCACGCCAGCATCTTCTCAGGGGTGGCCGTGTCCCCTCTCATTCGACAGACGTGTTTTTTGGCTGCAACGCCGAGAAGGCAGCGACTTTTCCAGGATGGAGAACCTAGTGTCTGGCCACTGCCCAGGTGAGCGAGGCAGCAGGAGGCGTGGTCCCACAGGTAGACACCTTTGTTCCCCAAGGGAAGGGGCGGGGGAGTAAGAGGGTGCTGTTTGTTTATTCTTGAGACAGCTCAAATTGTAAGGTGCATTGTTTGAAACCCAAGGACCGGATGCTCCAAGCTGAAAGGCGTCTCCTGGACGCCACAGGCGGGACAGGTGGCCCACCTTCCTGCTTCCAGGCTGCACGCAGGTGAGGATGGAGGACTTGGGCCACTGCTCTCTGCCAGGTCAGTTGTTTGTGCAGCTATTTTGGCCTGATGATTCAAGATGACCAGTCTGGACCCCTCTCCTCTCTTTCTCCCGTTTCCTGTTCTCACCGGGACTGGCCCGACCCAGAGTTCCACATGTGAACTCCCTGCCTACCTCCCCCTCCCATTATCCAACATTGTCTTGCTTCCCTCTTCACCTCCCTCCACAATTCCAGCTGGGTTTTGTTTTTGATCAGGTGGTTCCTGGATTTGTTCCATTTTGTGTCCCTTCTGGCTGAAACTCTTGATCTTCTGCAAGGCTCACTCAAATGCCACTTCCTTCATGAAACCTTCCAGGAGCCCTTGTTCTAACTGAACTGCTCCTCTGCGCCTCCACTGTGTACTGTCTCCCCCAAACCCATGTCTATCGGGAACTTCAGAATGTGACCTTATGGGGAAATAGAGTCTTTGGAGATGTGATTAGTTAAAGATCTGGAGATGTGATCGCCCTGGATTTAGTGTGTGCCCTAAATTCCAATGACAAGTGTCCTTATAAGAAGAGAGGACACAGAGGGACACACAGAGAAGGCCCTGTGAAGGCAGAGCCAGAGATGGGAGTGATGCTGCCACAAGCCAAGGAATGCCAGGAGACACCTGGAGCCGGAAGACACGAGGAAGGATCCTTCCAGAGTCTTCAGAGGGAGAACGACCCTGCCAACACCTGATGTCAGACTTCCAGCCCCCACAACTGTGACAGGATACATTTCTGTCATTGGAAGCCACCAGGTTTGTGGCCATTTGGTACAGCAACCAGAGGAAGCTAATATAATATACACAGCCATTTGTACCTTCACAGTAAGCACCTGGCCACGTCTCTGGACCTTTATTCGTCTTTGCTACATTCTCCCAGAGCTGCGCCAAACACTTAGACGCCACAGGTGGGTTTGCTGAAAGAGGTCGCTCAGGGATGGCTGACAAGGGAATGAATGACGGCCCGGGCCGGCCCCCGTGCTAGGCCTGGGAAGGACACGGGGTTTGTGGGATGGACGCGATGGAAGACAGGGTTCGCAAACCTACCTACAGGGCTAGTTCCTGGCTGGTTGCTTTAGGAGCAGGATGTATACCCTTATACTGTAAATTCCCTAATATCAAGGCAGCTCCAACTCCAAGCTTGCTCACATTCTACCTCCCTGCAATCAGTCCTTGAGTCTCACAGTCTGCCTCCTTGCAATCAGTCCTTGAGTCCCGATGAGGGGACTGAGCCCATGTCTGTTGGCTCTGCCTCCCCTGGCCTGCAATTGTGGCTCAGGGCTCTCGTCTAGCCACAAGCCCGATACTGAACCAAAGGCTGGAACTGCCACTGCAACTCCTGACAGTCCACTTCTCCCACATGCTCCTGCTAAAACCACGGCAAACTCAAAGATTTTGGAGACTGAGCTCACTGCTAGTCAATTTTTTCTCTTTCGGGACAGAGGACTGGGCCTGACCTTTGTGAGTGCTTTCATGGGAAGAATTCCAAGAGGGCATGGGAAGTAAAAAAAGGAGTCTGGTGGGGGAGGACCCAGCAGGAGCCTCACCCCTGGAGACCCTCACCAGAATAGGCCCTGCCTCTGTCAACCTCAGTGCATTGTGGGTAAGGTGAGATGTCTCCTGATTAGGAAATTCTGAACCCTTTTAAGTCTGTGTCCCTTTAAGAAAAACCTTTATTTGAGCCACCTGTGCAGCCTAAGGCTCACTACCACCCACAAATATTGCCAAACTGCATGTACCTCAAGGTCATTAAGGAAAACAACTGTGTTGTCAACCCCCCCCAAAATTAAACAACTATAATATCTCCAAGACATGTCAGTGGTTTATAGAGACTCTGGTACACTTTCCCCCCACTTTGGGGAATCATTCCCCCCCAGATCTAATCCCACCAGAATCCAGGCTTGAAGGCTCTCAGATGCAGCCTCTGCTCCACCAAGGGGAGACAGGGGTCATCTGTGGTTCCACACTGCCACCTGTCTAAGGGTGGGCAGCACTCTCCAGCTCTCTCTGATGCTCCTGGACCACCCCCAAGCCCACAGTTCACACCTGTCCCCAGCCCACTCCTAATAGTAAATTCCCCACCCCAACAGCACTTGGCTCTTTGTCCCCAAGCCCACTGGGCCCCAAAACATTCTTGGCTGGGGGGAATGTCCCTAAGTCCACCCACTGGCCTTGGCCAGATTCAGGCAAGAAGCCCAGATTCCAAATTCCCCACCGTGACAGCAAGCGGAAGTCTCATTAACAAGTAGCTCCGGTAATTGGACAGACAATGATGAGTGACAGGGAGCACTTCTGGTCATCCTGACTTGGTCCTAGTGTGAACGGCACTGGAAGTTTCACAGGCCCCCATGGATCTGTTTTTGGGGACCCTGACATCAAATCAAGACATTTCTAATCGGCCTTGGGTTTATTCCCTGGAAGAGGTGTCCAGCCCAAGGTAGGAGGGGCTACTTTCCCCCAGTGCATGGACTGGCAGGTCCCACTTGGGCACGATCATACCCACCCCCCAATGCCATCTCCGTCTTTCAATTTAGAGTTGTTTATAGTCAGTCAAGTTTTTCCAGATTGACTAAGAGTTCCTCATCTGCCTACTGCTGTCAGCCACAGAGCAGTGAAAGAGACCCAGGACGTGGGCCAGCTGGAAGATGCAGAAGAAAGTCTCTGTGGGATGCAGACGGCTAAGGAATAACAATCACACACAGTTGTCCCAAACCCACATTCTCTCCCCAAGGACAGACACCCTCATCTGCCCTGCCGATGCCCCTCCACAAAGGGCTTTGGGAGAGCCCAGGACCTCGAGAAAATGAAACTGCTAAGAACAGCTCTTACTTCCCCTTTCTCGGCGTGTCTAAGGGTTAAAAACACTTCCGAACTCCCCTTCCAACTGCAAGGTCAAGCAGCTGTCCGAACCACCCAAGGAGAAGAGGGAGTCCTGGACGGCCCGACCCCCACCAGCTTGGCCACGGCAGGCGCCTGCCAGCCCGGCCAGGGAAGAGTTAATCGGATCAGCTTTGGCTGATAGTTCAGGCTCCAAAGTTCAGTCCCAGTCAGAGCCACCCCGAGGAATTGTAAATCTCAGGGCAGTATTTAACAAAACAAAAGCAACCTGGAATTACATGCAGGTTTGGTTTTCTACAGTACATATTTACTTAATCCCCAAGGTATGTGGCTCCATGTCAGATCAGCTGGCTTCGCCGGCCCTTTCACCCCCCTGGTTCACAACAGTTTAAGTTTCAAACTAATTCCCTGTTTTCGCTCTTCCTTTTCACTGGGCTGGCTGGAGACAGCCGGGCCTGCCTCCCTCTCCGGAGCACTCTGGTCACTGGGTGAGTCAGCCTGGGCTGAGTTGGGAGTTGGGTGACAGCCGGCTCACCCTCCCCACTCTCCAGCACCAGGTCTCCAAAACCTGGAGCGAGGGGTGCTGGGACCACCCAAAAGTTAAAAGCAGTGTCCGGTGGGGAGGACCCTCCCCACAGCACCACTCCCCAACTCACTGGGGAGGGATCCCCTCCGGGGCTGTATTGGGGGGAGGGGAGAGGGTTGAAGGTGAGAACAAGGGCTCTTTATCTGTTGCTGGTTACCCCCGTCCTCCTCTTCACCGATTCCCAAACACCTGGGCCTCCGAGTGCCAGTCCAGCCAGGCTACACCATCCGAGACCGCTCCCCACCCCCTTCCAAACCCTAACCGAGTGCCCCCTCTCAACGTGTCTGCAGAGCTGCAGACGCCCAGGTTGGGGCTGGGAAGCGGGTTGCCAAGGAAAATACGAAGCGCCAGCTAGCAGGCGGCTCCCAGCTCCAGCGAGGAGCGCACACACCCTGCACTCCAGGGTGGCGGCAAAAGGGGGAAGGCGACGGCGGGGCGGGTCGCTGGGGGACGCACTCCTTCCTTTGGGAGGGAGGAATGTGGCAGCTGGGTGGGTCTCCTAAGTTTCGGGGTGGGGGCGAATAGCCAGCCAGCCACCCATCCCAAAGGAGCGAATCAGCTCTGGACCTGCCAAAAAAGACAGTCGGGTGCCCGGGAAATTTACAAGGTGAAACCGACTAGCTCAGCACTCGCGGGTGGCGCAGGGCAGAGGGGTGGCTGGCGACGCTCCGCGCCCGGCTCTTTGGGAGAGCCCAGCCCGGCGGCAGGTGGGCGCACCCCCGCCCCCGGCGCCCCCACCTCCGGGAGTCGCGGCGCCCCGTACCTTCCTGGCGCCGCGCTCCGCGAACTCGCGAGCGAGCTGACGGCCGATTCCTCTCCCGCCGCCGGTGATGAGGACGTGCTCCCGCGACAGGTCCCGCAGCTTGGCGGGCAGCACCAGTCCGACGGCTGCCTTCGCCACCAGATAGATCATCTGCAGAGGGAACACCACCAAGGCGCCCAGCCATTTCCACACCATCCTCCGCGCCGCGGGGCGGGCAGGGGGCGAAACTCCCCGGACCGAACAAAACAGGAATTAAAAAAAAAGAAAACACCACAAACAATAATAAATAAACCGAATAAGGAGGAGAGAGGCGTCCCACCTGGCCACTCTTGAAATCACCTCTTCCCAAATGCAAAGCACAGGGTGGGGGGGAAAAAAAAAAAGATAAATCCTCCTCTGGAGGAGAAAAAGCGCCTCGGGAGGTTGGGACGGTACGGGAGGTGGAGGCGAAGCCGGAGGTGGAAAGTTCTAACACGAAGTTTCCTGCCCCAGCAGCCGTTTCGGCTGGGGAATTCTCAGGTAATGTTTACAGACTGACAGAGGAGTTTAGGCAGGGGAAGGAAAAAAAAAGGCACCAACCGCACGCGCGCACCCTGCTACAGTCCCGCGGTTTCAAAGCGCAAGATTAAAAAAAAAAAAAAAAGCCGTTTCCAAATTGTAGCGCGCCCCCAGCCCTTCTCCAGGAAAAAAAAGTGGTGGTGGGGGGGGGAGTGCATGGAGCTCCCAATTTCAGGCCGCGAAAGTCTCCCGACTCATTGCTATTCTTGGGCTCAGGAAATTGCTTAAACGCGATCTGATTGCCAGCAACGTGCAGGAGAAGTGGGGGGTCCGGGTGTCAGTTTCTTTACGCGCAGGGCTCGCCCTCGCGCGCGCTCGCTCTCCCGCTCCCTCCTCCTTCTCTGCTCCGGCAGACGCTGGGAGTTGCCGCTCGATCCGGCTCCCTCTCTCTCCCTTTTTAGCATTTATTGCCTCCTTTTTGTCCTTTCCAACTTGGAGAGGGCCCGGGTGCGGAGCGCGCGTGGATCGGACGCCCCGGTCTGCGCGGCCTTATTCATTCACTCCCCGGGCAGTCGCGGCGGTGAGCGGGAGGGCGGCCCTTTTTCCCCCATTTTTTTTTTTTTTAATACCCCATTAAGTCTGATTGACAGTTAAAGTTGTTGGGAGGCTTCACTACGGTTCCTCTGAGTGGCTGCTGCGGCCTCCCCTCCCCCTGCGCCGTCGCGGGGCGCGCGCACAGGCGCGCACACGGGCTCGCTGCGACTTGCGCTCTCCCGGGGCTGGCTCCCCTCTCTGCAAGCCAGGACTTGCCGCCAGTGTCCCTGAGGGCTCGCAGCTGGAACTCGAACACGCTGGAACCGACTCCTGCGAGCCGGCTGCCTCCCCGAGACTTCTCTCCTTGCCCCGGCCGCCCGCGGGCCAGGTGACCACCCCTGCGTGCGGGGCTGGCCCCGGGGAGCTCGCGCAGGCCTCGATCCAACCAGGTGCCCCAGGGCTTGCTTTCAGCCTTTGGGTCACCCCCCGCCTCCAGGTAGGACCAGGAGGCCACTCCCCAGCTTTGCCCGGACGTCTTCTATCTTCACTCAAAGCGCACTTCCTAGGTCGGACCCGAGTCCCCCACATCGCTGGGGACCCGGGTTTTGTTGGGGGGGGGGAGGGAGTGGGCAGGGTAAAGGAACCTCTGCCCCAGGTGCCAATAAAATCCCCATAAGATTAGCTGGGAGCATATTTATTGCTCATCTAGGCTAGAATTACCTTGACTGACAGCAATTTCCTTAATAACAAAAGCCTGTAAACAAAACGTCCTGTACCTGTGCCCCTGTGCCGCGCGGGCAGCGTCTTCTCTCTCTGGGTCTCCCTGCCCTGCCCTGGTGGGGCGCCCACCTTGTAGCC
The DNA here is from genome assembly GCA_008750895.1 of Mirza zaza. Lineage (NCBI taxonomy): Eukaryota > Metazoa > Chordata > Mammalia > Primates > Cheirogaleidae > Mirza > Mirza zaza. Next base: position 38,063 of record VSMD01006611.1, read on the forward strand.
TCCTGCCCTCCCCAGCAGAAATGTCTCCCCTGCTGGAGGGTGGGACCGAGCTAGTTAGAGTTGTCTGTTGCAGGAAGTCTGGGAGGTGAGTCACTAAAAAGCAGCCCCAGTTCAAAGTGCTGATGGGACTTGCCTCCGCCCCTGAACATCCCCGGGCCAGAGGATCGACAGGGAGCTGCCCTGTAATCTGGGGCAGTCGTTTCCAGCCGGCGACTTGTTCAGACGGGGACTCCGCGGCCTCACCCCCAGAAATTTCTGATTCAGCAGGGCAGGGTGCGCTGGGATCGGTATTTTTAATGCTCTGCCCGGGTGAGAAAGTCACTTTGAGCAATGCTGATTTGGTGAGGCATGGCTGGAAATCACCTCTCTGTCTGCAAAGACCCTCAGCAGTCGTGGGGAGAAGTTCTGCGGGGAGGGTCTTCCTTCCCGCTGAGTTGGCTAAGCTGCTGGGAGCGAGAGGGAGGCAGGAAAGGGTTAGGAAGAGAAAGTGTCCCACATCCAGGGCCTGTGTGTGGACGCGGAGTCCTCTCGCTGACCTTGCAGTGGGGGTATTATTATCCCATTTTCCAGGTTGCCCAGCCAGGAAGCGCAGGAGGGAGGAATCCAAATCCAGACTTCTTCCCACCCCACCCCACTCTGGCAAGACGGGCCGGGAGAGGTGGAGGAGGCTGTCCGGCCAAGGACTGCAGAGCAGGGACTCCCTGAAGCCCCTTCCCACCCTCCAGAAGCGTGGCCGAAGGGCAGACCCCTCCCTTCGTGCAGCCCCCAGGGCAGGGCTCCATCGTGGTGACCGCCTCTTCCCCTCTTTGACCTCTGTGAAAATGGGGGAGAAATCCCAGCCCCCCCGGGCGGGAGGCCCTGCCCGCCCTGCAGCGCCTGGCGCTGGTGTCAGCCAGGCCTGTGAAGACCGGGAAGTCTGAGGACAGCCGCCGTGCAGATGCAGCCTGCGCTCATCTGTTAGCCTCGGAGCCGCCTAGTGGCTGGCCCAGGCGGGACACTGTGCCTCCAGGCTGCCCCAGCCTCAGCCGCGTTCCCGCTAACTGGGTATACTTTTCTTCCAGGCCTTTCTCCCCGTGTTAGGTTGACACCCAAAGTCTAAAAGGGCTTTCAAAGATCCCCTCCGCCCCCGGCAGTGTTTTATGGCGGGGGAAACAAAGATACTGAGCAACTCACATACAGAGACGCATGTCCACCCCAGCCAGCCCCCACCCTGGTCAGATGCCACACCAGCTAGGTGACCACTGGGTCCCTCTTACTGCTCCCTCGGGTGCGTGTTTGGGATGGTGGGACAAGGGTGGGTGTGTAGGGCCCTTTGCACATATTCTCATTTAATTTTCTTAACAGCCCAAGGAGGAGGTGGGTGTCGTTGTGCCCATTTTATGTAGGAGGAGGCAGGCCACACAGGATGCTCTTCAGCAGGTTAGGGGAAAAGAACACACCCGGCAATGCCAAAAGGGGCTGGTGGCCCCAGAAGCTGGCCCGAGGAGGACTGTGGTCTTTTTCTACCTGGTCCACCTACAGGATGTGGGTTTTGTGGGCCTGGCATTCCTGTGAGCCACAGGCTTCTCCCAGCATCAGCTGCCCAGAGGGGAACTGTCACCTCCTCTACCGCCCTCCCGCCAGGTCCCTGGAAGATGGGGGTGAGCAGGCACTGTGGCCTGGGCTGGGGCGCACCGTTCAGCGGGCCCACCCTGAGTGTCCCTGTGGCCTGGCTTCAGTGACGACAACATGGGACGCGTCTTCCCCTGCCTTCCCTCCCTCCCCCATCCTTTATGCTTTGCTCTTGGTTCCCCCTCCTGGAATTTAACTCCAGGGCAAAGTTTGAAATTTCACATCCCAGGCCTGCCCCTGAAAGCCTGAAAGGAGCCTTTATGGGCCAAGGGAAGAGGTGCTGCAGCCCGAGGATCTAACGTTTCCATGACTCGGCTCTCCCAGAGCAGCGTGGCCTCCGCGCCCACAGTGCGGTCCCTGCACCAGCAGCAGCAGCCGCAGCAGCAGCAGCAGCAGCGTCCCCTGGGAGCGAGTGCGTTAGAAATGCAGACTCCCAGGCCCCACCTGACCCTCCTGAATCAGACTCCGATTTTACCGAACAAGATCCCCGGGTGCTCCTTTGCTCACTGAAGGTGAAGAAGTGCGGAGGTCGGTCCGCAGGCCTGCTCGGGCTGCTGGGTCCGGGACAGAGTCTCGGAGCCCAGACGGGTGTGGGGAGAACAGAGAAGTCCCCAGGCCAGGGGTGGGATGGTAGGATGCTGCTCGTCAATGAAAGGTAGACGGTGACGCCTGGAGACCCTGCTGCCGTGAGCAGCCAGCTCAGGGACCTCCCCAGGGGTCCCTTTCCTCCCAGGGGACTGCAGTCACAGCAGCCAAATCCCAGTAGGTCAGCGCCCACCACCTGCTGCCCCTCCCTCTTCCTGCAGCTGTGGTGCAGGATCTAATATCAATAAACACGCACGCAGGCACACGTGAGCACACGTACGTGGCTTTATTTGACGATCGGTTACTTTCCCCTGAGCAGAACGAGCCGGCAGTGTTGAACTGAGGGGGCTGGATTTAGAAAACCTCCTGGTCTAGTGGAAAAGAGTGTTCCACGAAGTTTAAGATCAGCTGCCCTGGAGGGGCTTCGTGCAGACAGACTCCGGGGAGAACGAGAGCTGATGCGATGGCCAACCTGGGCGTCTTGCCCAGCCGGAGGAAACGGATAGGGGAAAACGGGCTTCAGGCGGGTGGAAAAATCCCTGTGTGGAGGGGACGCTTGGGCACCAAGGTATCCAGGAGAGCAAGTCTGCAGAGGCCAGAGACGGTTTAAAACCTTCACGAGACACCTCCTTTTCCTAATACAGAACATTTGCCAAGACGGCCCCTTTTCTCAGCTCCTTGGTGAGACCTGGTTCATAGGACTGGACACATAAAGTGGGTAGAGTGGCCCTTTCAGTCCGCAGAGTGCCCCCTCTCTGTCCCACAGGTGGGAATTGCGTCTGCCAGCACCGGCTGGGGTTTCCTTCTCCTTCACTGTCTGGGCCGCAGGCCGCAGCAGGGAGGTGGGCTCTGCTGGCTGCGTGCGAGCGGGTGCTGGACGGGCCGTGTTTATCCTGGCTGCCAGGACCGGGTGAAAACGCAGACCCGAGCTAAGGCCAGGAACATGGCAGGAACAGAGGGTGCAGGGTGCCAAGCAAGAGAGCAGGCCCTAGGGTGTCACATGTCACCTGAGAAAGCTTGGGCCAGGCCAAAAGGCACCCGGTGGTCCTCACCTGCCTTCTGCCTCTGGGTTGGTCAAATAACTCTAAACCAGGTATAGAATATTGGTTTGAGGTTGGCAAAGCTGGGTTCAAATCCAGTCTCTGCCGCTTATTGGCTGGGGCAGGTTATTGGCCTTTCTGAGCCTCAGTTTTCTCATCCCTAAAGTGGGAATTTTGCCAGTACTGAGATGGTATCTCTGAAGGGCCTGGTGCAGTGTCTGGCAGGGAGATGCTCACTGGGTGTTTGTTCCCTTCCCCCTGGCTTCATGTCCTCCGGGAACACGCTGTCTGGGGCAAGGTTGGGGTTGACAGGGGAGTCTGGGTGGCAGGAGGACAGAGCTGGGGCCGTGGGAATCCTGACTTCTTACCCTAAACCAGGGATCGGCGAACCTGTTCTGTGAAGGGCTTCGTGGGCCACACGGTCTTCATGCAGTCAGTTTGCCTTTGCTATTCTAGCACGAGCAGCCACAAACAGTAGACGCATGAATGAGTGTGGTTGTGTTCCGGTAGAACTTTATGGACGCTGGCATTTGAATCTTACACAGCTTTCACAGGTCATGAGGTGTCATTCTTGTTTTGATTCTTTTCCAACCACTTAAAAATGTAAAGACACTCTTAGATGTGCAGACTGTACGAAAAAAGGCGGTGGGCCAGGTTTGGCCCGTGACCGTGGCTTGCCGGCGTGGCCCCAAGACCACGATCAGGCCAGCAAACAACGCCCATCACTCGCTTAAGTCCTAAGAAATCAGTGAAGCAGTCTCAGCAAAACGGAATCTGCTTTCCTTTGCTCTTTCTGAAGATAAATTCACAAAGACTAACCCAAGGTTTAATATCCACTGTATGAAGGAAAGGGATCACTTAGAGACTGGGTTTCACTGACAGGCTGGAAAAACCCAGACGTGGCAGTCTAGTGAGGGATTTAAGTCAGCCCAGCTAGCTTACATGTATCGGTTGCTTATCACATCCTGGGGACTTTTCTAGCTCCTTCACGGTGATCTCTCATTGAGTCCTAACAGATGAGGACAGAGACCTCCCGAATACTCAGTAACTCGCCCGAGGCCACTGCTTGGAACCTGGCCTTACTGCCTCTCCACAGTGGGCCTCTCCCAGGGTCTATGAAGTCTCTGCCATTTTTATGAGGGCTCTGGAAGGCGGCAAGCAAAGCCGGGTCCCTGCCTGCAGGCGGGAAGGCAGGCCCGAGTCTCCCTGGCTCTGCACGTGTACCCTGGCGCTTGGCCGCCTGTTTCCCCCGCTCAGTGGGCAGAGGGCACGGGCGCGGCCCGCCAGCCGTGGCAGCAGCTTGGTTGTGGAAAAGCGGTGTTTGGTCAGTTATTTTACTGTCCTATTGCATGTTGTCCTAGTCAGTTTGTAAAAGCAAGTAGAAAACAGACAAATGGAAGTGCATGTATTTGCAATATGCAGAGCGTGCCTCAAACTCAAGAAACTTAATAATTATCATTATTTTACCTTTTACTGAGCACCTACTAGGTTGCCAGCTCCAGTGCGTCACGTGGATTAGCTCACTTTGGGGGCACTGTTGCTGTCCCCATTTAACAGATGAGGAAACTGAGCCCCAGAGAGGAGGGGTAATTTGTCCAAATCACGCACTTGCTGGGCGCAGATGGAACAGTCAGAGCCTCCTGATCTTGTGGATCTGGGCGGTCTCAGTTAGCGGCTTGTTGGGCTTATGCTGGGAGCTCCATTGTGAAGGAAAAGAACAACAACAAAACCCAAAAGACGTGCACGCCACTGACAATACACAACATCACTAAAATTTTAGGCTGGAAAGCGGGCTATAATTGGGAATTTTATACTTTTTTGTTTGTTTGTTTCAAGGGAATAGAAGTCCATTTTCTCATATTTATTTATAGCAGTGAAACCCTTATAAGTATTGGGATACAAAATCGAGTCACCAATGAGATCCTGTTTTTGGAAAAGAAAAGCCTGGAGTATATGTCTGTATTTACTTAGTTACATTTGGTGGGGATTTACTGTGTGTCAGGCAGTACACTAAATGCTTTATATTCATTTAATTTAATCTCATCTAATCAAAACAACTCCCTGGAGGTCGGGTGATAGCCCTGTTCACATCTGGGGGAAGGGAGGGTAAGCGGCTAGTCCAAGGCCGTGAGATAGTGGGCGGCAGATGTGGAATTAGAGTCGAGCTCAGCTGTCAGGGCCCATCCTCTCTGCCTCTGTCCCCGCTCCCTGCTCTGAAGCTGCATCTGTCCCCGCGTCCCTACATGAGCAGCCGCGTGCCCCCGCGCAGAAACAAGACAGGAAGGAAACGCAGAACGTGAGCGGTGGCTGTCTGTGGATGATACCGGGACCCGTGATTTTTATCTTCTTTTTAAGGTCTTTTCACATATCCCTGGTGTTTTTACGATGAGTTTCTGTTGAGAAATATCCACTACAAGATCTTTTCGTAAAAGCAAGCTTGCATCAGAGTAGGCAGGACACCAGAGCGCGGGTGCGAGGCCACCAAGCCCCTGACCGCAGGCCTCCGAAAACCCTGCTAAAACGATAGGCAGAGCGAGGAGCCAGGACCTCTGCTTCTTGGAACTGCCTAATCCATCCTATAATACCTTGCTTTGTAGGAAAGTTCTGTGCATAAATCCCATAAAATCCCATAATGTGGAGCTGACACTGAGCCTACCCAGAACAAAATCTGCTAATGATCACTGCTTGCCAAGAGCCTGCAGAAAATGATCGGACGTGATGCAACCCCCATGCCTGCCTCCTGCCTAAGCCCTCTCTAATAAGGACTCTTTTCATGAGTTTATAAAAACACTTTGTTCAGATCATGTAGGGTCTTTATTTCATCTTAGTTGAACACTGCACGTCTGTGGGGCTGGAAGGGGCCGAGGGGCTCTCATGTTTTGGGACCCGGAGAAAATAACCGGGTTTGTAGAACCGGGAACGATTACCTACCTCCTCCCAGCTTTCTGCCTCACTTTGGAACAGGACCTTTTCTGAGCCTGCTTTGGGTGATGAAGGTGGCATCACCCTCAAAAAGTGGGACAGCCACCCCACCCGTTCCCAAAATCACTATTCAGATTCCTAAGGCAACAGTGGTGGTGGGCAAGCCCTCCTCTCGTAGTCAGTATACCAGCAGTGGTTCTGTGTCTTCCTCCAGCAGCAAAAGCCATCATAGCCATTCTTCCTCCTCTTCTTCCTCATCTTCTGCTTCCACCTCAAGCAAGATGAAAGACAGTAAATCAGAAGGTTCATCAAGTTCCAAGTTAAGTAGCAGTATGTATTCTAGCCAAGGGTCTTCTGGATCTAGTCAGTCCAAAAATTCATCCCAGTCTGGGGGAAAGCCAGGCTCCTCTCCCATTACCAAGCATGGACTGAGCAGTGGCTCTAGCAGCACCACGATGAAACCTCAAGGGAAACCATCATCACTTATGAATTCTTCTTTAAGTAAGCCAAACATATCCCCTTCTCATTCAAGGCCACCTGGAGGTTGTGATAAGCTTGCCTCTCCAATGAAGCCTGTTCCTGGAACTCCCCCATCCTCTAAAGCCAAGTCCCCTATCAGTTCAGGTTCTGGTGGTTCTCATATGTCTGGAACTAGTTCAAGCTCTGGCATGAAGTCATCTTCAGGGTTAGGATCTTCAGGCTCATTGTCCCAGAAAACTCCCCCATCATCCAATTCTTGTACAGCATCTTCCTCCTCCTTTTCCTCAAGTGGCTCTTCCATGTCATCCTCTCAGAACCAGCATGGGAGTTCCAAAGGGAAATCTCCCAGCAGAAATAAGAAGCCATCCTTGACAGCTGTCATAGACAAACTGAAGCATGGGGTTGTCACCAGTGGTCCTGGGGGCGAAGACCCAATGGATGGCCAGATGGGTGCGAGCACAAATTCTTCTAGCCATACCATATCCTCCAAACATAATATGTCAGGAGGAGAATTCCAGGGCAAGCGTGAGAAAAGTGATAAAGACAAATCAAAGGTTTCCACCTCGGGGAGCTCAGTGGATTCTTCTAAAGAGACCTCAGAGTCAAAAAATGTGGGGAGCACAGGTGTGGCAAAAATTATCATCAGCAAGCATGATGGAGGCTCCCCCAGCATTAAAGCCAAAGTGACTTTGCAGAAACCTGGAGAAAATAGTGGAGAAGGGCTCAGGGCTCAGATGGGCTCTTCTAAAAACTATGGCTTTCCACTCATCAGTGGTTCCACTCCAAAGCATGAGCGTGGCTCTCCTAGCCATAGTAAGTCACCAGCATATACTCCCCAGAATCTGGACAGTGAAAGGGAGTCGGGCTCCTCCATAGCAGAGAAATCTTATCAGAACAGTCCCAGCTCAGATGATGGCATCTGACCACTTCCAGAGTACAGCACAGAGAAGCACAAGAAGCACAAAAAGGAAAAGAAGAAAGTAAAAGACAAAGATAGGGACCAGGACCGGGACAAAGACCAAGACAAGAAAAAAATCTCATAGTATCAAACCAGAGAATTGGTCTAAGTCACCCATCTCTTCAGACCAGTCCTTGTCTATGACAAGTAACACAATCTTATCTGCAGATAGGCCCTCAAGGCTCAGCCCTGACTTTATGATTGGGGAGGAAGATGATGATCTTATGGATGTGACTCTGACTGGCAATTAGGAACCTTATTTTCTAAAACATAGCCAGTGAAAAAACTATTGATAAGTTGATAGGGAAACCAACGTAAGGGGTGAGTCAGGTCTGATTTTTGTTTAAGAATCCTAAATGGCATGGCTTTGACACCGAGCTGGGTGAATTTAGAAAGGCATGTCCAGACCCTACTAAAGAGACCACTGGGCTTGATTCTGGTTACTGAGAATTTCTAGTTCCTTTACCAGAAAGAAAAAATTAAAATACTTGCTTAAGAAAGAGAGGGTGGGTGGGAGGGGTGTAGGGAGAGGGAAGGGTGGGAAACAGTTTTGTGGGAAATATTCATATATATTTTCTTCTCCCTTTTTCCATTTTTAGGTCATGTTTTAAACTCATTTTAGTGCATGTATATGAAGGGCTGGGCAGAAAATGAAAAAGCAATACATTCCTTGATGCATTCGCATGAAGGTTGTTCACCTTTGTTTGGGTAGTTGTCCATTCGAGGCATTGGCAAATGAAGGACTTTGGTCATTTTGGACACTTAAAAAAAAAAAAAGTGGGACAGAGGCCAGGCGCGGTGGCTCACGCCTGCAATCCCAGCACTCTGGGAGGCCGAGATGGGAGGATCACTTGAGGTCAGGAGTTGCAGACCAAACCTGAGCAAGAGTGAGACCCCGTCTCTACAAAAAATAGAAAAATTAGCTGGGCCTGTTGATGCGCACCTGTAGTCCCAGCTACTCGGGAGGCTAAGGTGGAAGGATTGCTTGAGCCCAGGAGTTTGAGGCTGCAATGAGCTACGATGACGCCTCTGCACTCTACCCAGGGTGACAGAGTGACTCTGTCGCAAAAAAAAAAAAAAAAAAAAAGTGGGGCAGAGTGAGTGTGAGTGTTGGCTGCCCTACCTGGCAGTGGCACCTAGAAGTGGGTACTGCCCTTGACAAAAGCTGAAATGACTTTGATCAAGAGAGCTACACTCTCAGTTTCCTTAGATTTAAAAGGAAGTTTGCCTTAATTGCCTTGCAGGGCTGTGGTGAGACCGCGGAGGCTGCAGACGCTTAGGCGTTCAACAGGTGTCCTTCCCTTCCTCCCCCGCCCCGGCCATAGTGCCCCTGAACGGTCACCTACTGCCTGGTGCCTCAGAGTTCAGCCCTGAAAAATCTTTAAACTGTTAAGTCTGAAAAGACAGAAAAGTTGCAAAGCTAGAACCAGGAATTCCTGTATACCCTTCCCTCTTCTCTTAGTTAACATTTGACATTTGCTTTGTTTGTCATCCATTAACCATTCATCTATCCATCCATCGTTGTCTACATACAACCTTTTTTTTTTTTTTTTTTGAGACAGAGTCTCACTCTGTTGCCCAGGCTAGAGTGAGTGCCGTGGTGTCAGCCTAGCTCACAGCAACCTCAAACTCCTGGGCTCAAGCCATCCTTCTGCCTCAGCCTCTCGAGTAGCTGGGACTACAGGCATGCGCCACCATGGCCTTCTAATTTTTTCTATATATATTAATTGGCCAACGAATTTCTTTCTATTTATAGTAGAGATGGGGTCTCGCTCTTGCTCAGGCTGGTTTCGAACTCCTGACCTCAAGCAATCCGCCCGTCTCGGCCTCCCAGAGTGCTAGGATTACAACCTTTTTTTCTGAGAGTGCACAGCGGACAGGATTGCCCGATAGTCCCAAATATTACAGCCTGTATTTCTTAAAAACAAGAACTACCTATGACACAACCACAATGCTTTTATCAAAGGCAGGAAATGGACATTGATACAATACTATTATGTAATTTATTGATCTTATTCAAATTTTGCCAATTGTGTCACTAACATCCTTTATAATATGAGAAAAACAATTTTTTTTTTCTGGTGTGGGATCCAGTCCAGGGATACATGTGACTCTTAGCCTTTTTTGACTCCTTCAATCTGGTCTTTTATCTTTCTCTGTCTTTCATGACCTTGACATTTTTGAAAAGCACTAGTTGTTATGGGCTGAATTGAGTCCTCCAAACCTCTCATGTCGAAGCCCTAACCACAGAACGTACTCAAAACGTGGCTGCATTTAGGGATAGGGCCTTTGAAGAAGTGATTGCTTTAAAACAAGGCTATTTCGTCGGATCCTAATCCAACACGACTAGTGTCCTTATAAGAAGAGGACGTGTGGACACACGCAGAGACAGGAGGGACTTGGAGGAGAGCCCGCGTGAGGATGCAGCAAGAAGGTGGCCATCTGGGAGCCAGGCAGAGAGGACCCTGCCGACACCTTGGTTTAGGATCTCCGGACTCCAGACGGTGAGAAAATACATGTCCGGTGTTTCGGGCCTGAGGTGGCAGATGGTGACAGCCCCGGTACGGCAACACACAGTCTGGTTATTTTGTAGCCTGCTCTCGCCTTGGCCCTGGCTTGTTCTTAGTTGTCTCTTCTTGCTACCTAATATACAGGCCTGCATGCTTCCCCCAACTAAATGACCAGCTGTCCCAACAGCCCAGCCGGGTGAATGCCATTGCTACGTCCATTTCACAGACGAGGAAAACTGAGCATGGACGGGTTAAGGTCACACGGCCCGGAGACGGAGGAGCCTGGATCTAGGAAAGGAAAACTAATTTGAACAGTTTCATGAGCAAAGGGCAACGAGGGAGAGAAATCTGCAGCCATCGCAGGTTTACGAGTCTGTGTGAAAGCTCGTAGCCTGTGTCTGTGAGCAGGGACCACGTATCTGCATTTCAAGGCTCAAGTTCGCTCTGTTCCAGCTCTGTTCCAAAAGCCGTTCTTGGAACTCTCCCTCTCTCCCTCCCTGTACCTACAGAGGCCCTTCTCCCCTTTTTTGAAGCTATCGGAATAACAATAGCCACGACTGACTGGGAGTGTGCTGGCGTGCTAGTTTCTGTCCAGGCAGATGTACAGCACAGTTGTCCCTGCTGTCCATGGGGATTGGTTCCAGGACCTCCCTCAGACACCAGAATCCAAAGATGCTGCAGTTCTGATAAAAATGATGTAACTAAACACCGGCATGGGCCGCCCCTGGGCCCCGGGACTCCCAGGTTCTTCCTAGGTGGAACTGAGTCAAAACAAACATTAAGCAAATAGCCAAGTTTACCTGATATCTCCAGCACGTAAAAACTATTCAGTCCCCCTGAGCCCAATCTGTGCTTCGTTGCTGAGGCCCTGCTGCTAAAACCATCCCAGCAATCCTCTCTCTAGGCCCAGGGACAATTGCAGAAGAGGTTTCTGATAACTCTGGACATCATACCATTGGATGAGGCAAAAACTTCCAGGACTCTAATTAAAACACTGCTGCGATCATGAGCACTGCTCAGCCGGCATCGAGTGGGAGAAGAATTAGTTACATGGGACGGAGCTGATAGGGGACCAAAATAGTTTTCTAATGATATTTTCTTTTAAACATGATTGATTCTCTTTTTGCTTTGTTTTCCAGAGTCAGGAAAACTGTTTTTTCTCTTTTGAGCTCTGTATAGCTTATAACGATTGAGTAAAGTACACTTTTGTGAACAAAATTTTTAAAAAAGGTGTAGTATTTGCAAATAACCTAAGTACATCCTCCATATACTTTTTTTTTTTTTTTTTTTTGAGGCAGAGTCTTGCTCTGTTGCACGGGCTAGAGTGCAGTGACATCATCATAGTTCACTGCAACCTCCAAGTTAAACGATCCTCCCACCTCAGCCTCCTGAGTAGCTGGGACTACAGGCACGCACTACCACGCCCGGCTAATTTTTTATAGAGATGGGGGCCTCACTATCATGCCCAGGCTGGTCTTAAACTCAAGCAATCCTCCCACCTCAGCCTCCCAAAGTGCTGGGATTACAGGTGGGCCACTGAGCCTATCCTGTAGTGAGCTTTTAAAGTGTGTCTCACCACACAGGTCTGGCCCTGACTAGTTTGTTCCCCCTGCAGGGGCACGAAGGGACATTAGAAGCCCTGGCCTCAAGGTGTGGTTTGTCTCGCCTGAGACGAGGCCCTGGCTCCTCAGGGCTACCCAGGCTGTGTGGTGGGAAATGGCGCTGAGGACCTCTGCCCCTACGATGTGATTTTTAACCTGTTAGTTAAAGAGAAGGCAAAGTCTTGCAGCGTCAGACCCACAGACCTGGGGCAGGCTCCCTGGGCTTAAATTCCAGCTCCGCACTCACTTGCTGTGCGTCCTTGGGCAAGTTACTTAACTTCTTTGTATCTCAGTTTCCCGGCCTGTAAAATGGGCACAATGTCCACTATGCCACTACCCTTATGTGTTTGTAAATGTTCAGACCGGCACTAGAAAATGCTGCATGGTCGTGAAATAAACGTCAGATCAGACTCCGGACGGAGGACACTCCTTTGAATTTGAAGCACTAAGTTTCTGCTTGAGACATAGGGAAAAAAAAGTTCACTGCCTGCCCCCACCCTGCCTCCAAAGGCCGGCTCACACCCTCCCCGGGAAGGTTCTCTGGCTGCACGTAGCTCAGGCTGTTTCCAGCCAACACTTGGGTAGGCTGGGGTAAAATGCATGAATACCTTGACCTTTGCCCCCGCGTGCCTGGGTTTCTCCCTCAAGAGGACAGCCCCAGCCGCAGGGTGTGAATCCCCCCAGGTCAGGGATGGAAATGCTGCCTCAGCCCAAATATATCAAGTCATGTGGCCTGTTTTCTCCAGAGCTGCACTCCTGAATTCTTGGGATTCTTGGCTAGTAGGAGCGTCCCCAAAGGATCCCCTCCCAGGTCGGGGTCAGCATGGGGGGCACTGCCTGCGGCCCAGGGCGTGGGATGGGGTGGGGAGAGGGCGTGGGGCCAAGCATTTTCACTGTCCGGTGAGGCCAGGCTGCTGTGGTGGGGCTCAGGCCTCACCTCATCTTCCCCGGACACCTTGGGCCACCTGGGGGTGACACCCACAGCAAGTTGCTGGGGAAACGCTGGCTCTTGGGCTCTCCCTCCTGCTCCTTCCCACGTCGTAGATGTTGCAAGATGGATTTTTGCTGTGAGTGGCAGGAGTGTGAGTACGTGGTGGCTGAGGCTGGAGCTGGCCACCCAGAGCACCGCGTGTTGCTTTCCCCTCTGGACTTGGCGTTTCGGAGCAAGGCTTCAAACCCCACTGTGATCAGGGATGCTCACGGCCTCCAGTTTTAATTCCACGAAGGCTCTGCCCCCATAAACTCAGGTGCGTCCAGCCAGCGTTAGAGCACATCTCTGTGCGGAGGGTGGGCAGTGGGAGCGGGGCAGTCCCAGAGGGTGAGCCCTCATCCGTCTGTCCATCCATGGTCTGTCTGACCAGAGGAGGGACAGGGCAGGGACTCTGGCTCTGGGCCGAGCCCTTCCACTTCCTGGCTCTGCAAATGTGGTCAAAGTGAGTTCAGCAATCTGGGGCTTGGTGTCCTCATCTGTAAAGCGGGGATAATGCCAGTACCCACCTCTTAGGGGTGTTGCAGACACTGAACAAAGTCGTGCAGGTGAGGCACCTCGCAGCCGGGCCTGGGTCGTTGACACTGGTCATGTAGCCAGTGTTGGACTTCACTTGTTGTTGGTTATTGGTGCCATAATTATTGCATTGCTGTGGGGACCTGCATGAAATTAACACACAGCCTCACACACTTGGCAGGAACTTCTTCACCTCTGGTGGTGATCTTGGGAAAGATGCGATCTCGCAGAGTGCCAGGGTCGCCCACATGTGCTCACCGCGAATGCCTGTAGGTGGGACACCTGCGTGGGACACAGGTCGTGCTCAGTAAATGGAGACTATTATGAGTCGAGTTACTGCCTTGAGCACCTGGAATTCAAGCCGAGGGCAACACTACCTGATGTGCCAAATAGCTAGTGCATCCTACGACGTCTGGCTTTTGGAAATACCAGGACAATACCCCGGATGCCTACTGCTGTCCTCACAGATCCCTGAGGCCTGAAGTCCCCTACCACACCACGCGGAGCAGAGGTCATGAGAAGAGAAGGGTCTGAGAGCTAAAACCCAGGGCCCCGAGCTCCCCTTGTCCTGTTCCTCCCCCAGAGGCCCTAGGTTGGGAGGGAGGAGGAATACCGGTTAAAACTGGACTCAGGAGGCAAACTGCTCCACTGGCTAGTGGCTGTTGAATCTTGAGTCCAGGCCTTCCTCTCTTTGGGCCTCAGTTTCCTCATCTGTCAAATGGGCACAACGATAATATGTACCCTATGGGCTTTTACTGGAGAGCAAATGAGATAACATTCCTAAAGCACTTAGCACAGTACCTGGCAAAGAGTAGGTGGTGAGTAAATGTTACCCTCCAGTAGGTTCAACTTCTTCCGTTTTCTCTCCAGAATCGAACATAGCAGAGAGTTCACTCTCCGTCCACTGGCCTTCCTGGATCCACTCTCTCCCTGCTCCATCTGCTGGCAGGTCTGCCCTGGGAGGGAGCCCTGCTGTGTCCCAAGCACCTAGAGGGAGCTTGCTGGATGGGACCCACAACATAAGCTCGTGTTTCCAAGACCAGACTCCAGTTCAGTTCCATGCCTCTCCCCTGCTTCTCACCACCCACAACATGCTAGACTTCCCTGCTTACAGACTGGAGGTTATTCACTCATTTCGCTCATCTGACTAATTATTTACATCCAAACTCACATGAAAGAGGTGCTCAGAAAAGCAGGATGTAAACTGGGCACGGTGGCACACGCCTGTAATCCCAGCACTTTGGGAGGCTGAGGCAGGAGGATCGTTTGGGGCCAGCAGTTCGAGACCAGCCTGGGCAGCATAGCAAGACCCCTATCTCTACAAGAAATACAAAAAAAAATTAGCTGGGTGTGGTGGCGCCTGCCCGCAGTCCCAGCTACTCAGGAGGCTGAGGCAGGAGGATCTTTGAGCCCAGGAGTTTGAGGTTGCAGTGAGCTGTGATGATGCTACTGCACTCTAGCCAGGGCGATAAGAGTGAGACCGTGTCTCAGAATAAAAAAAAAGGTAAAGCAGGATATATAAGCACAATGTCTACCATTGTGTGTTGCCTTATTTAATATAACAGAAGCACAGAGGGTTAAACTTGACCAAAGTCTCAGATCCAGCCAGAGGAAAAGGCAGACACAGCCCCCAGCGGTCTGTCCCCAGAGCTCAAAGTCTTAAACAACAGGTTGTCCTAAGTGGCTCTATTCTCTAATAGTAGCACTGTGGGTTATTGTGAGGATGAAATGAAAAAATATATGCACAGTGCTTAGCACAGTTCTTGTCACAATAAGAGGTGCTCAATAGAATTTAACTCTAAAATGGTGACAACAATAGCTACTATTATTATTACTCTTGCCAATTTCCAGATCCACCAACGTAAGATAATGTCGGAGCTTTGATCATGGAACCTGCGTAGAGCAGATGCTCACGAGATGTACTAGCCTCCTCCCTCCCTCCTGTCTTCTTCCCCAACCCAGGGAACCGGGCAGGGACTTGAAGCCCTAGTGCATGCCTGATTATAATGCAGAAATGCAAGTTCCCATTGAGTGTAGGAAAATCATAAAATTCTTTCTTGATTATAAAGGTATTATAAGCACCACGTGGTTATGGGAGAATAGTGAGAAAACCCCATGCAATGAGAATGAGACAGTTTATGCTCTAGGATTCCCGGGGCAGGGTGGAAGGTCAGACCCTCCTAGCTATTCAGGTCTGAGCAGGAGAAGCCACTTGGTGGGGGAGGCGCACCGAAATTGGGCTTGGAGTAGGGGTGCATTTGCACGCTGTGGGGACAGACAGGTTGCAGAAGGCAATGGGCTGGGGTGGATCCCCAGAAGTGGGACCACTGTGACCCCTCCCTCTGGTTCTTCTGGACCCTGGGGAGGTTTCTGAACTCACGAGCTGAACGTGATGGGGTTTCTTACAGGAGAAATGGATGGCATGGCAGAGCTAAATCTAGACAACGCGATCCATCGAATGCAGGTGGCAGAACAGACAGACGCAGAAGGAAGTGTCAGTGCCCCCCCCCGCCCCGGAGCCCTCCAGGAGCCAGTGGAGAAGGATTTTCCTTGCAGCTGAGGGAGACCACACACCCTGGGGAACTGCGGGGTGCCTCGGTGTGGGGGGTCAGGAAGCGGGCTTCGCTCTGGACGGGGCGCTGTCAGGAGCAGAGATGCTTCTTAATAAGTCTCATTAGCACTATCTTAGGTGCCCTAGTTCACACCACCCCCATCGCCCCTGATGCCAAAGTCATGGGCAGTTGCTCCTTTTCATCATAGCTGGACTCAAGTTTTTCTTTTTTCTAGAGCAGCCCCCGACCCTCGAGTGCCCCTCCTGGTGCCCAGCCTTCCAAGTGGTGGGCCCCATCTACACACTTGGGTGACAAACAGAAATCTGCAAGGAATGAACTAGAAACTGTGGATGAGCCCACCCTGCAGTGACACTTTGTGCATTCTCCGGGGTCAGCCAGCCTGGACTCAGTCCGTAGGGCTTATTAGCGGCGTAACTCCCTGATCGAGTTGCTTAACCCACCTCACGGATCAGTTTCTTCCTCTGTGACATGAGGATGACAATAGTGGCCTCTTCGTGGGGTGGGATGAGGCTTATGTGAGATAAAGTATACGAAGGGCTTAGGACCCGGCCTGGCACAGAGTGAGCACTTAACCCTGTGCCCCACATAGCTGTCCTAGTTTTGGGCTAAACAACAGACCGAGAATATCCCATTTTCTCATGTGGCCCCACGTGCAAGAACAATGCTTGGCACAGAGTGGGCACTCAAATATTTGTTGATTGAACAAATGAGGGCATTTCTGTAACCATTTCTCTACCGCTAGATACTTAGATGATATATTTTTGTTGTCAAAAATGACACAGTGCAGTGCACCACATTTAAGTAGAACATGCACTATCTTAGGTGCCCTAGTTCACACCACCCCCATCGCCCCTGATGCCAAAGTCATGGGCAGTTGCTCCTTTTCATCATAGCTGCACTCTAGTTTTTCTTTTTGTTTTTGTTTTTGAGGCAGAGTCTCACTCTGTTGCCCAGGCTAGAGTGCCGTGGCGTCAGCCTAGCTCACAGCAACCTCAAACTCCTGGGCTCAAACGAACCTCCTGCTTTAGCCTCCCGAGTAGCTGGGACTACAGACACTTGCCACCATGCCCGGCTAATTCTTTTCTATTTTTAGTAGAGACGGGGGGTCTCGCTCTTGCTCAGGCTGGTCTCAAACTCCTGACCTCACTCGATCCTCCCGCCTTGGCCTCCCAGAGTGCTGGGATTACAGGCGTGAGCCACCGCACCCAGCCTAGTTTCTCTTAAAGTAGAGAAATGTTGCTTTCTGCCCATGTCTCCATCCAAAATGGACGAAGAGTTGCCTGTTTCTAGAGCAAGTTCCTCCGTGAAGCCCGTGTGCATCTCGTGTGTTTAACATGTGGAGCGTCCTTGTCTCGGACCCAGCCTCCCTCCCTTGTCCGCACGTCGCCCAGCCCGACCTGCGGGTTCATCTGGTCCGTGTGGGCCCCTTGCCCGCCACGTTGTGTTCAGGTCAGTGCCCACAGCAGCCAGGCCACGATCACTTCCACTCCACTCACGGGAACAGCGTGAGAGCGGGTAGGCCACGCCAGAGAACTGGCCGCCTCGGGCGCGCGTCTCATCTCTGTTTACTCCCTCTGGACTACTTGTCACAGCCTCCTAACTGGTCTCCACACCTGCGGCCTCTTCCTCATCCAACTGCCGTCGGCATTTCCAGCTTTTGTCTCTTACTGCTTATTTTCAGAAAGTCCTGCTGCTGCCAGACCGGTTTCCCGTCACTTTCACGGTGACTTTTGGGTTCCTCCACTCATGCAGTCCCCTCCAGCTTGGCCTCTCCTTCCCTCCCAAGCCACCCCCATCTCCTGAAACCCTGCCTTCCTCCAGGATTCGCTTTCCCCCTGAAACCCTGTGTCTAAGGCCCCTCCGGCCCCTTGCTGTCCGTTGTCTGGCACACGGAAATCGTCCCACACTCACTGCCTTGGGACTCTTGTCGTTTCCCAAGAAGGGCGCATGTCTTACCTACTTTGTGGTAGCTACCACAGCATCTGCTACAGTGCCTGGTGCACAACACTGAATGTTGTTGGATGAATAACTTATACATCGTGCAGTGTCGGTTTGAAGCTCAAAGCAAGAAAAGACTAATGTCCCAGCTCAAGGAAGACAGGCAAGAGGACTTCTCTCCTACTCAGACTTCTGCTGTCAGGCCCTCAGTTAATTGTACGAGGCTCACCCACGTTAAGAAGGGCAATCTAGGGTCAGCGCGCTGCCTCGCGCCTGTAATCCTAGCACTCTGGGAGGCCAAGGAGGGCAGATCACTTGAGCTCAGGAGTTTGAGACCCTGTTTCCACTAAAGATACCAAAAATAGAAAAATTAGCCCGGCGTGATGGCATATGCCTATAGTCCCAGCTACTTGGGAGGCTGAAGCAGGAGGCTTACTTGTGCTCAGGAGTTTGAGGTTGCTGTGAGCTCCATTGCACTCCACCCAGGATGACAGAAAGTGACTATCTCAAAAAAAAAAAGGAGAAGAAGACAACAGTCTTCTTTACTTAGTCTGCCAGTTCCAATGTTAATCTCATCCAGGAATACCCTCACAGCCACACCAGAATTATGTTTGAACACCGAATGTCTGAACACCTCTTGGCCCAGTCAAGTTGACACATAGAATGAACTATCACAAGAACCATATGAGTGCGTATGAAGCTGAGAAAATTAAGGAAGCAGATTCTGCCCTAGAAGATCCAGAAGGAAGGCAGCCCCTCTGGCATCATGATTTTAGCCAAATGAGACACATTTTGGACTTCTGACCTCTAGAACTGTGAGATGATAAGTTTGTATTGCTTAAGCCACGAAGTTTGTGGTCACTTGGTACAACAGCAATAGGAAACCAATATACGCCAGCAAATATGAGGTTAGACATGAGTGGTTTTTTTTGTTTTTTTTTTAAATAGATGCTCTTTATCAGGAAGTTCTTTTCTGTTTGACTTTGCTGAGTGTTTTTACCACAAAAGACTTTTGGATTTTTAAGTGCTTTTTGGGGCATCTACTGAGATGATCGTGTAGTTTTTGTCCTGTAGTCCATCGATATGGTATGGTATGGTATAGTAATTGAATTTTGCGTGTGGACACAGCTTTACATGCCTGGAATAAATCTCCCTTGATGATAGTTGACAATCCTTTTTCTATGCTGTCGGATTTGGTTTGCTGGCATTTTGTTGAGGATTTTTGTCTCTATTCATAAGGGGTCTTGGTCTATAGTTTTCTTTTGATGTCTTTGGTATTAGGGTAATACTGAACTCATAGAATGAGTTGAAAGGTAGTCCCTTTTCTTTCTTTCTTTTTTTTTTTTTTAAGAAGAGTTTGTGCAGAATTGGAATAAATTCCTCTTTCTTTTTAAAATTTTCTTTTCAGAGCCCCCATTCATAATTCTTCTTTAAATGTTTGGCAGAATACACCGGGGAGGCCATCTCTTTGCATTTGTCATACTTAAAGTTCATTGAGCTTCTTGGATGTGTAGAATAATATTTTTCATCAGATTTAGGAAGCTTTCAGTCATTTTTTTCTTTGAATATTTTTCTGTTCCCTTTTTTCACGTCTTTCTCTCTAGTCCTCCCATCATGTGAGTGTCATTGCAACTAACAGTGTCCCGCTTTTCTCGGAGATTCTGCTCGTTTGTGTTCAATAATATTCTCTTTGTTTTTCTATCATTAGACCTCGAAGTTAGTTTGCTGATTCTCTCTTCTAGCTCAAATCTCCTGGGGGGGGGGGGGTCCTGTAGTGAATATTTTATTTTGGTTGTTGTACTTTCCAATTCCATAATTTCAGTTTGGTCTTTTAGTGATATTTTCTATTTGATGAAGTATACAATTATACCTTCTTTTACTTCTTTAAGCATGATTTTCCTTAGTCCTTTGAGCATATTTATAACAATTTCTTTGAAGTCTTCACGAAGGCTGACAAACACGCCTTCTCCAAGGCGGCTTCTGTTGCTCATGTTTTTTCTTTTTCTTTTTCTTTTTTTTGAGACAGAGTCTCACTCTGTTGTCAGGGCTAGAGTGCCATGGCATCAGCCTAGCTCACAGCAACCTCAAACTCCTGGGCTCAAGTGATCCTCCTGTCTCAGCCTCCTGAGTAGCTGGGGCTACAGGCATGTGCCACCATGCCCAGCTAATTATATATATATATATTTTTTTCTTTTTTAGTTGTCCAGGTAATTTCTTTCTATTTTTTTAGTAGAGACGGGGTCTCACTCTTGCTCAGGCTGGTCTCGAACTCCTGAGCTCAAACGACCTGCCAGCCTCGGCCTCCCAGAGTGCTAGGATTATAGGTGTGAGCCACCGTGCCTGGCCCATGTTTTTTCTTTGTACAGATTATTCTTTCCTGTTTCTTTGCATGTCTCATAATGATTTTTGCTGAAAATGGGAGATTTTAGATATTATGTTGTAACCATTCTGGATACTAATTCCTTCCCCCATTGCCTCCTGGGCATATTGTGTGTCGTTTGTGTGTTTGTTGGTTAGGGGCTTGGATGGAGTATTTCTCTTGAGTCTGCAGCTTCGGATGTTACCTCTCAGGTGGTCCAGCCTCGGGCTGTGTACAGTCCCCCTGAGATGCCAGTCTTTCAGCAGGGCTCTTTCTGGCTGTCTCCCTCCCCGGCCTCTCTGTCGAGCTGTCTGCCTCCGTGGGTACCTATGCAGCTGTCAGCTCCACTAACCGCAGGCTAATCGCCGTGCTGTTTTCAGGGAAGCTCTGGGGCAGTAATTGCTCTAGCTGCTTCCCCCTGCCCAGGGCCTGCAGTGTGTGTGGCTCCTCTAGTTCCAAGCTTCTGCAGTGCAGGGAGGTCAATAACTTTCCCTTCTAGTCCCCTCGAGTAGTGGCATTTCTGAGAGCCTACAGCAAAACACCTCCCCTTGAACAAGTACCTTTCCCTAGCACTCAAGAAGGCAGATTTTCAGCAAATTTTTTTGGTGTGAGGGGTAGATGCCAGCAATTCCCACCAGCGCAGCAGCAGAGAATTGTCTTTGCCAACTCAGTCAGTTGCACTTGCCTGGATCTCAGCCTGTAGGGTCTTTTCTGGGTGCTCTATCTCAGTCCTAGGGTTAGTGGCTTTTTTCTTATATGTGTAACTCCTATATTCTTTTGAGCTCCCTTTACTTCTTGCTAGCCAAGCCCATGTTACTCCAGTACCCTGGCATAGTTCATAATTCCTTATATTAAACTTTTCCTCGTACACTGCAGAAGCTGGGTGCTGATGAATTTCACCCAGAACCAAGAAGCAGAACCCTTCTCTTCTGCCATGTCACTCTGGTACCCTTTACTGACAAAGCATAGGTGCCAACAGGCAAAGGCAAAATATTTAAAGGTTCCAGCTCCGTTTTCACAGAGCAGGCACAAAGTGTGGATTTGGAAATGAGAGGCGATAAATTGATAACTGGCTAAAACTCAAAACAGAAAGGGAAAAAGTTGTGGTATATCCATGCAATGGAATGGTATACACCAATGAGAATGAACAGACTGATATACACAACATGGAAGAATCTTGAAAACATGGTATTGGGTGAAAGAAGCCAGACATAAAAGAATACTCTCTGCACCATTCCATTTATGTAAAAGTCAGAAACCAGCCATAGGAGTCTTGTGTTAGAAGGGGGAGAATTGCTATATTTGGTGGGCGCCGATGGGGAAAAGGGAACATCTGGGTGTTCTATATTCTAGAAGTGTTCTAGAGGTGTTCTATATTCTAGAGGTGTTCTAGATTCTAGAGATGTTCTAGAGTTGTTCTATATTTTGATTTGGGTGTTGGTTACTTGTATATATTTATTTTGTGAAAATTGCTCAAGCTGTACACTTAGATTTATGCACTTTTGCATACACATATGTACACATAAATTTATTGTAGCTACATAAAAAATGTACTTTAAAAATGAGAGGAGGCTGGGCGCAGTGGCTCACGCCTGTAATCCTAGAAATCTGGGAGGCCGAGGCAGGAGGATGGCTCAAGGTCAAGAGTTGGAGACCAGCCTGAGCAAGAGCGAGACCCTGTCTCAACTAAAAATAGAAAGAAATTAATTGGCCAACTAAAAATATATAGAAAATATTAGCCAGGCATGGTGGTGCATGCCTGTAGTCCCAGCTACTCGGGAGGCTGAGGCAGAAGAATTGCTTAAGCCCAAGACTTTGAGGTTGCTGTGAGCTACGCTGACACCAGGTCACTCTAGCCCAGGCAACAGAGTGAGACCCTGTCTCGAAAAATTAAAAAATTGAGAGGATGTTTGTACACCCATGTTTATTGCAGCATTATTCACAATAGCCAAGAGGTGGAAGCAACCTAAATGTCCGTCGATGGATGAATGGATAAAGGAAATGTGGTATGTAAATACAATGGAATATTTTTCAGTCTTTAAAAAGAAGGAAATCTCATCACATACTGCAGCATGGATGAAGCTGGAGGACAATTCGCTAAGTGAAATAAGTCAGTCGTAAAAAGACAAATCCTGCATCATTCCATTTACATGAAGTATCTAAAGTAGTCAAACTCTTAGAGAGCAGAATGGTGCTTGCCAGGGGCTGGGGGGAGGGGGGTAGGGGGAGCTGTTGTTCAGCAGGTATAGAGTTTCAGTTTTGCAAAATGACAAATTTTAGAGATCGGTTGCACAAGAAGGTGCATATAGTTAGCACTACTGTGCTATATACTTAAAACCGGTTGAGATGGTCAATTTTATGTTATGTACTTTTTAATGACAATTGAACAAACCAGCAAGTAAACGAACAAGAGGAATACCCTGTACTTTCTTTCTAGCAAACCTCACCTCTTCTCTGAATATGTAGCCCACATAAACTCCGTCTGCTGGAACCTGGCCTACTTCTCGCCGCCCCTGCACACTCCGGGCCTCCGGCCAGACCAGGGCTTGGCCAGACAGCTCAAAAGCCCCCTGGAGAAGATTTGCACGTTTTCTACTGGTAATGACCCTCTGGGGTGCCGGGACCAGGAGGGAGGGAGACTGTCGCAGGCAGAACTGGGCTTCATCCAGGCTCATATTCCTTCTCCAAAAATGGTGCCAGGGGCTGGTTTGGGGGTGATTTTTGTCTGCATCGTTTTCTTCCAAGAGAGGAAGAAATGATCAGCACGATGTTGGAAAACAGGCTTCAAGCCCGAGAATTTTTTAACAAACACTTGTGCTGTGCTTGCCACGTGCTAGTTCTTTATAAGTATTTGCTTATCAGTAAATAAGTATGGGTAAGTCTTTACTCCTCTGTTAGGCGCTGTGATGGTCCCCACCTTGCAGACGAGGAAACTGAGGTGCAGAGAACTTACCTGAGCCTGCAGAGCCAGTACTTGGAAAAGGCGGGATTTGACCCCGATGATGGGCTAGGGTCTGAGAACATGCTCCTAACCACTGGGCTACTCTGCCTGTCTCCCGTGGCCTGGATGGGAGCATGGAACCGGGGCTGGGCAGCTCACTAAGGAGCTGGGAACGAGCGGCGCCTTGCCCACCCTAGCGAGACCCTGGCGAGGAGGGCTGCCGCACCTCCTACCGGCCGGTTGAAGGGTCAGGCCACGGGTGCCCCTGCAACCCTGGGAGACC
Source organism: Mirza zaza (assembly GCA_008750895.1). Lineage (NCBI taxonomy): Eukaryota > Metazoa > Chordata > Mammalia > Primates > Cheirogaleidae > Mirza > Mirza zaza. Next base: position 61,368 of record VSMD01006611.1, read on the forward strand.
TCTCCCCTGGATCCCCAGGAGCCCAGATGCCACTTGAGCCAGGTTCCCTCCGCTCTTCAAGCTTTGGGAAGCCCACCTCCCAGGGCCCTCTCGACGGGCCCGCACTCCTCAGGGAAACAGGTTCCTCCGGCTACCATTGGCCCATTGGCGCTTGCATCTAAGAAGGCCGGTCAGGCCACTGGGTCAGCTTAGCCCCAGCGCGTGGGGTGGAGGCAGTGCTGGCATAACTGGCGAGCTCCTGCGCTGCTTCCTCAGGCAGCTGCTGCTCGGGGCCCCGGAGACATGGCCGTCCTGTGGCTGGTGCCACTACTAGTGCTGCCCACCTTTCTCCTGGGGGTCTTCGTCTGGGTTGTCTTCGAGCACTTACGCACTACAGAGATCCCCTCTGCCCTGCAACATCCTGGGAAGATGAGATTTTTGCATTGTGTATTCCTGTACACGATCACTTTGGTGAGTTACTCTCAGGCCCACCATGAGTTGGGGTGTTCTCTCTCTCATGCTCAGTGTGTAACCCTTTTCCTCGTTCACTTCCCTCCCTCTCTCTCCCTCCAGACTCCCCCAAGACAGACTTTGCTACACTGTCCTCTCCCTCTGCTGTTCCCATCCCTCCCCTCCCCTCCCCTGACCTCCTCTCTCCCACCCTCCCTTTCTTCCTTCAGCATCAAACACTTGCCAGTGCCAATCACTGTGCTCTTTTCTGAGGGTTCGAAAACAATTTCGGACCCAGACTTTGCCTTCCAAGGGCTTATGGCCTTCGGGTCGGGGGCATCTTTCAGCCTGGTTTGCCTACAGGTGTTTTTTCCTGCATGGATCACAAACACTTTGAAGGCAGGGATTACTTTATTCACCTCTGCAAACCTGGCCCCTAGCGCAGGGTCTGGGACCCGGTAGGCACTTGCTGCTTGTTAATGCCGGGGTTGGGGACTAGCACATGCCCAGAGCTGCAGCACATTTGGAAACAGCAGTTTGACACCTGGTGGGAGACAGGCAGCTTGAATTAATCCCAATGTCCCAATCCTGGGTGGAGACCTTACAGAGAGCAACCTGCTCAGGCTGCTGGCCTCTGAGGGCAACCGTGGGACGAGGAGGCCAAGCTCAGCTTGGGCGGCAGGGCTCAGGGATGAGGAGCACGGGCCGCGGCCAGACTGCCCGCGTGCACCCCAGCTCTGCCACGCACTTGCTGCGTGACCTCGCACCATTAACCTAACCTCTCTGTGTCTGTGTCTCAGTTTCCTCATCTGTGAAATGGGGGTGCTGGTATCTGTCTCAGCAGGTTGGTAAGAGGCTTGGACGCCATGTGGTAAGGGTTAACATGTTTAGAGATGTTTGGCGGGTAAACAAAATATGCTTTCGTGCCGCTGGAATTGCTCCCCAGGGGCGTGGATCACTAGTGGAGACGGGAATGTGTCCGGTTTCCAATCGCATAAATGCTCCTGACCCAAGGAGACTGGCCAAGGATGCAGAGAGCGCTTGTCTCTGTCGCTTACCCTGGTCGCGTGCTTCCCCGGCGTCGGGCTGTTTCAAGCCAGTGGCTGCAATCCATGTGGAATTGCAAGCTAGTTTGGGGCTCCAGGATTAAAAGTGGGGTCTCCAGTGTGCAGGTGGCTCAGAAAAATCGAGGCCTTTCCAACTTTCAGTGTTTCTCCTGCAGAGTCGCCCGCAAGCCCGGCGTCTACTCACAGCTGCTACGGGCTGCTCGCAGGAGACGCTGAGATGGGCCCGCAGTGGGCTCCGAAGGGGACTTCTGCTTGCGGGGTCACCTCTGGGCTCCTCCAGCCCTGGGTCCCCCAAGGGCCCCCCAAGGGCACACTGCCCATCACAGCACGATGATGATGAGGATAACAATACCCAAGTGGCTAATGTCTCTTTACTTCCAGGAGACAGACAATGGAAGAACAAAAAGGTTAGTGAGGACAAGGAAAAAGCTAAAAAAGGATTCTATGGTCCAGAAATCAAGAGCCTGGTTTTGGTGCCGGACAGACAATCCCAGGTCTGGGCCCCAAAAACTGTCGCTGCTACCTCTGTGGCCTCCAGTTTCTGAGCCTTCGTTTTCTTCTCTGAAAAGTGAGCAGCGCCGGGGAGGTGACGTGGGGCTTGCGCGAGAGAAGCGTTGGTGGCGTGGGGCACCGCGGGCGCTGGGAGAGGCTCCGTGGCAGTAGACTCTTGGGAGTACGTTTGTCAAATCCCTGAAGGCAAAGATACCGCATTTCCTGAAATCACTACAGATTCGGAAGTTGCTATGAACGATTTCAGCCTGACGAAAAGATGGAGTAAAATAGCGACGCTATGGCTTTTGTTTTCAAGGGCAGATGATGCTGGAACATTTTGCTCGGGTGTCTCAGTGGCTATCTAAAGCTCTAGACCTCAGTGCTTCGAAAACATTGACGCTCCCCTTTATCATCATAATAATCTTTGTCCAGTCTGCCTCTGGCCTCAGCTACCAGCTGTGCAAAATGTGGACTCCTAATTTGAACCCTCCCCCCCCCCAAAAAAAAAACAAACCAAAAAACCCATTGTGACTTTATGGCATAGCTGGTGGCCTTTCAGAATGCGATGCTTAGAGAGGTTTAATGTCAGCTTGCATTGTTCAAAATCTCCCGGATAAACATTTATTGTTCTAGATGCTGCACACAGAGAGGAACCAGATCTTTGCTGGAGAGAAGCATTCGGTTTGGTGGTAGGAAAAACAGGGGTGACCTATCCATGCAATAAGCCTTAGAGGAGGCTTTTTTTTGGGGGGGTACCGAGGGCCAGGAAGAAGGGAGCAGCCGCTATGGGAGGGGGAGGAGGTTGGGTCCCATGAGAACATGACCCTTGCGCTTGGATATGAAAGTCAGTCTGGTGTCCATCACGTGACGGACAGGTGAGAGAGGCTCGCAGGGAGGAGTGGGAGGAGTGGATGAGCCCAGCCTATGTGGGCACACACAGCTGAGATTATCGATGGAGCCGACCTGCCCCAAAAAGAGGCGCTGTGATCTCAGGGTGCTCAGTGTGGAGCAGATGAAGGCGTGAGTTGGCTCGAACTCGGCATGAAGGCCTGGGGCTCTCAGATGTGGGTCAGGTGGTGGCCTCCTCGCCCTCCTCCAACTCAAGCGGGAAAATAATTGTTTAGTTCGGAGTTCCTTTCAGGGGGCTCTCTCCATGGAGGGAACACACTGGGCAACCCACCGGAGCTAAGACAAGACCCTAGGGTGCAAGCAAGAGAAAGGGTGGGGCTCACGCTTGCCAGGACCTCCAGGGAGATGTGCTGTTCCGGCAAGCGGTACAGCGCTCGACCCGGGAAAGAACCGACCGGCAGGCAGAGAGTCAGCTAGAGAACAGCCTTGATTTCGCCAGCAGGCTCAGCACCAACTTCTCACCTGCCTTCCTTGGTCTCCTCCAGTTTTTATACCCTTGGTAGGACGCAACGAGCTTTAACATCCAATCAGCAACAAGCCTTAACATCCAATCAGCAGTGGGATTCAAAAAGTATCCAATCAAGAGCACACGAGCAGCCTGGCTGAGGGAGGCGAGGGCCGGGCCGCACACCCACTCTAGCAGCCCGAGCGGCAGGGAGGCGGGGAGCGACCTCCTCCTGCCACCCAACGGTTTTCCCTGTCAACGCCACTTGGGCGGTCACACGCAACCCTCATGCCTCGTCCTCAGACCGTACACAGCAACTTTCTCATTTTATAAACGGGTGAAATCGAAACTCAGAGACTGTAACGCCCATGGCTTTTCTGTTAGGTGGTGCCAGGGCTCACGCTTGAGCTCAGATCTGCTTGACTCCAAAACCCAAGCTCTTTCTGGTTTAGTGGTTCTGCGTCTTACCCCTCGAACAAGGAACTTGACCTTGGCATGCCCCCGTTTCCCGTCTGTAAAATGCAGCTGGTAACCGTGCTGGACTGAGAAGCATCGTTGAGAAGTTTAAGCACGTTAATAGTCCAAACCAAACCACTTGGGCCGGTCCTGGAACATCGTAGGTGTCTAATAAGCATCAGCTGTTCTTATTTTCATTAGCATCGTCCCAGCCTGTTTTCCTTATGACCGAGACACACTCCTAATGTGAGGTCTGTGGGAGACGCGATCCGAGACGGCCGAAATGGACTCGGTATCTGAAACTCGACTTTGCGTAACTGTCTTTCCTGAGACGTTCAGGTGTTTGCTTGTTCGTGATCAGGGCGAGCACATCCGTGTAAAAACACATGTGGCAAATCCGTGGCCCTGGAGCTGCTACTCCCACTGCCCGAGCCCACGGCAGACGTCCCTAACGGGTCGCATCACTGCTTTCTGTTGAGCAGGAACACGGCTCGGGGGGCCTTCCTGCCCCAGAGCGATGATGCCCTGGTGCAGGTGCTGGGCCGTCTCTGCCACCTCGGGCTGGGGGGTCCAGCCCAGAGCCAACGAGAGACGGCCAGCCAGCCAGCCAGCTGCCTTGGCGGAAAACGGGCTTCGCTCAAGTCCATGCCTCCCTCCCACGCAGCCCCCAGAACTGGGCTGCTCTTTGGCAAAGTGACGCCGTTATCCAACCAAGAGCTTTGGGAGGAAGAGTCTGAAAGCCCAACCCCTTACCTGGACACAAGCTGGAGCCCATTGCTTGCTCCCGAACGGGCCCCTGTGCGTACGGGAGGCAGGCAAGAGCCTGTGGACCCCTCCCAGCAGTGACAGGTGTCGGGCACATCTGCCGTCCGGGTCCTCACCTCTTCTGACGTCTGGTTTCCTTTCTCTTACCTCCAACAGGGGACTATATTTGAGAAGCTGGGAATTTGCTCCATGCCCAAGTTCGTCCGATTTTTACATGACAGAGTGGGAAGAAAGAAGGACCTCACGCTCGTGGTGACCAACCTGCGTTTTGGGACCATCCCCGTGAGGCTGTTCCAGCCCAAGGCAGCGTCCTCCAGCCCCCGGCGGCCGGGCATCATCTTCTACCACGGAGGGGGCGGGGTATTCGGGAGCCTGGGTAAGGGGTCCCTGGGGTTCCTGGCTTGGTAAAGGAAGGGCTCTCGCCTGTGCACGGCGGTGCTCGCGAACCTCTCTGGGGGAACTCCGAGGAGTCAGCAGTTGCGGGGTTTGCAGGGAGCCCAGACGCAGGGCCGTGAGCACAAGTCAGCAGGTGGCGTGGCAGCCTGGGTGGGGAGTCTTTTCTTGTCCATCCCCTGGTCATCGTGGTCAAGGTGGGGGCAGCAGTGTCCTGGAGGGGCTGCTTGTCAGGGGGCCGAGTGGTGACTCCCTCTTCCTTCCCTTTCTGCTCCCATCCTGCGCCGTCCCCTCCTCGGTGATCCCAAACCCACTCCCCTCCAGCTCTGCTGAACCCCCGCGGCCCGAGACCAGGCCTTCGCTTGCCGGGCCCTGCACCCCAGCATTGGGTCTCTGGGACGCACCTCTCACCCCTCAGCCCAAGCAGCCAAAGGGATCTTTTAAGAATACAAGTCGGAGCTTGTCAGTCCGCACTTACACCTCTCCTGCGCCTGTTGATAAACCCGAACTCTCTCCTCCCCTGCCTGGGAGGCACTGGCAGAGCCAGCCCTGCTGTCCTGCCCGGTCACCTGCTACCTGCTACCTGTCTCCCTCCCCCATCGGCTCCGCCGCAGACAGGCTGGTTTTCCCATCTTGGGTCTCCCCCGCCCCCAGCTGCACAGCTGACCACCCTCGTTCTTCCAGCCCTAATCTCAAATGTCCCTCTCCAGGGTGGCCTCCCTGGACACCTTGTCTAAGGACTCTCCCTGCCCTCGCTGCTGCCCTGCCCTGTGTCCCGTCTCCATCCCTGGCATCGTCCTTTGTCATGTTCTTCCAGGCACTTGTCACAATCTGAACTCATCCTGTGTCTCCCTGTGTCTCCTCCTTTGCTGCTTGTCTGCCCTGCTGGAAATGGGAACTTGAGATCGCAGGGAAGAGACCTCTGTTTTGTTTGCTGCTGGATCCTCAGTGCCTGGACTACTGTTTTTATTTTTTTATTATTATTTATTTTATTTTATTTTTTTGAGACAGTGTCTCACTCTGTTGCCCTGGCTGGAGTGCAGTGGCATCATCACAGCTCACTGCAACCTCACACTCCTGAGCTCAAGCGATCCACCTGCCTTGGCCTCCCAGAGTGTGGGGATTACAGGCATGAGCCGCTGCGCCAGGCCTATTGTTTTTATTTTGTAAATTATTTAAAAAAAATTTTTTTTTTGGTAGAGAAAGGGTCTCGCTATGTTGCCCAGGCTGGTCTGGAACTCCTTGGCTTGATAGTGAGGTGTGAGCCATGTGCCCAGCTCTATTTTTGTTTTTTTAATGAATGAATGCATGAATAAATAGATGTGGATGAAAGGATGGGTTTGTGAATGAGCAAGTGGGTGGATGGATGGACACACGGACACAAACGCCGCTTCTCCGTTATCACCTCCCTGAGATTGGGGTGTGCTGTCAGCTGGTGGTGAAGTGGCAAAGGCCATGCCGTATCTGAACGCTGTCATCCTGCTCTCCCTCTTCCTGAAGTTAACTGTGGTCCCTCCCATCCTCTGGCCCCACCTTGCCTAAGATCACTCTTTCCTTTCGGAAGCCCCGGGGGTACCCCGTGAGTTGTCTGGGACTGTCAGCCTTCCTCAGTTGAGGGATAGTTTCATTTCCAAAGGTAAAACCAGGGATCATTCCGCAAGTGTTTACTGAGCACCTACTTTGTGTCGGACCTTTTCCAGGCACAAGGGACAGAGTGGGAAACAAGAAAGCCCCAACCCCTGCCCACCTGGACCTGACAGTCCGGGGAGGGGGCTGGACATTGAAGGAGGAAACAAGCAAGTAGGATAATTTCTGGCCTCAAGCAATCCTCCCTCCTCGGTCTCCCAAAGTATTGGGATTACAGGCATGAACCACCGTGCCCCGCCATTTATTTCTTAAAATACTGCATCAGAATGTTTTTATCTGGATGGCTGGGTGTCTGGTGTCCCCTCGATTTTGCACCAGAGGCGGCTGCCTCACATGCACGGCCCTAGTCCCAGCTCTGTTAAGTGTAAGCAGAAGGGTGGCAAGTGCGAGGCTCTGAAACAGAGCTGGCCTGCTGTGCACGAGGGAGGAAGAAACATCTGGGTGTGAGAGTGGGAGATGAAGTCGGACAGGTGGGCAGGGCCCAGATCATGGCTGGTGGCTCTGTGTCCACGTTGGCTGGAGCGTTAATGTCAAACTGGTACCCAGGTCCTACCCCAGCTGACTAAGTTAGTCTCTGGGAGTAACAGGGCCCAGGCATCAATATGTTTTTCTTCCACTCCCACCTGCAGTGAGGATAGGCATCGGTGTGCTTAAAAAGCTCCCCAGATGACTGTGCAGCCAGAGCTGAGAGCCATTGGTCAGCCCCTGAGACTCAGAGCTGCCTGTGCTGACTCAGTTTAGCCCCTCTGTGTTTCCGGCTCCATGTCTGAACCCTGTCACCTGCCTCAAACAGCGTCAATGAAGCATGCACCCACCTCAGCAACCTCCCCTGAACACCAGCATTACCTGGTATGATTTAGAAAATCCCAATGCCGGAGCCCCAACCGCAGAGATTCTAATGCAGTCTGTTCGGGGTTCGGCTTGGGCCTGAGGACTTGTGAAAGCTCTAGCCCCCCTGTGATGAACAAGATATCGGCATTTACATAAAGGCAGGATCCAACAGGGCTGAGTGAATCGTGCAAGTGCAAAGCAGAAGCCTGTCTATGTAAAACTGCGTGGCTGACGTTGAGAACTACCGAATTAGACAGAAGTGTATGTGGCAGCGATTCTGTGCCTGGCACTCTTGTTCATGGACCTGCCTTCTGAGAACTTCACACGGACCGCTCTGCTAGTAGAAACGTCCCATCCAACCGTTGTTTATTTCTTAATGAATATAAATATATAAAATTATTATTATTATCCCCAGGCAGGCATGTCTAACTTCCCTAGTCTTGGCTTTGTCCATTTCAAATCGCCAAGCCTTCCTGGTCCTCAGTTTCCCCCACTGTAAGAGAAATGTCGCAGAGGGTGAGCCCCCAGGTGTGTTTGAGCCCTGACATTCAGGAGATGTCTGACCGGGCCAGCCAGAGTCACTTCGGAGCAGGCAAGAACAGGAACAAAGAGAGGAGGTCGCACCCCACGCCAGGATTGTCAGCTGGCTCTTCCTGCGGGCTGTGGTGAGAAGCCCCAGGCCCTACTCATGGGCTGTCGCTGTGACTGTTTGTCTTGCAGATTGTTACCACAACGTGTGCAGTTTCCTGGCCCAGGCGACCGACTCCGTGCTGCTGATGGTTGGGTGAGTTGCTGGAAACAGCTGGTGGGTTTTGCATGGGTGGGAGAAGGTAAACTGAGTTCTGGATGATTTATAGACCTAACCCCCAAGAGGCACTCTTGTGCAAGCAGCCATGGAGACAGGTGCAGCGCTGTTCAAGGTTGCAAAAACCATCAACAGTGAAGTGTGTGAATAAACAGTGGCAGAGTGAAAGATCACATAGCCATGCAGATTTTATAGAATGTTACGCAACCATTCAAATAACCAAACTGAAAAGGTGCACCATATTGCAAATGAATCTTAGTATATAGTATAAAATTAAGTGAAAACATTTCAAAAGATTACAGAAAGCCTCTTTTTGTAAAGTTAAAAGCAATTAGAAGGCCGGGCGCGGTGGCTCATGCCTGTAATCCTAGCACTCCGGGAAGCCGAGGCGGGCAGATTGCTCGAGGTCAGGAGTTCGAAACCAGCCTGAGCAAGAGCAAGACCCCCATCTCTACTATAAATAGAAAGAAATTAATTGGCCAACTAATATATAGAAAAAATTAGCCGGGCATAGTGGTGCATGCCTGTAGTCCCAGCTACTTGGGAGGCTGAGGCAGGAGGATTGCCTGAGCCCAGGAGTTTGAGGTTGCTGTGAGTGAGGCTGACGCCATGGCACTCACTCTAGCCTGAGCAATTTAGCGAGACTCTGTGTCAAAAACAAAAAACAAAAAAACCCAATTAGAATTAAAAGACTACTTTTAGTCTGGGCTCGGTGGCTCACGCCTATAATCCTAGCACTCTGGGAGGCCCGAGGTGGGTGGATTGCTCAAGGTCAGGAGTTCGAAACCAGCCTGAGCAACAGCAAGACCTCCGTCTCTACTAAAAAAATAGAAAGAAATTAATTGGCCAACTAAAAATATATAGAAAAAATTAGCCGGGCATGGTGGTGCATGCCTGTAGCCCCAGCTACTCGGGAGGCTGAGGCAGGAGGATAGCTTGAGCCCAGGAGCTTGAGGTTACTGTGAGCTAGGCTGACGCCATGGCACTCACTCTAGCCTGGGCAACAGAGTGAGACTCTGTCTCAAAAAAAAAAGACTACTTTTTAGGACTACACCTAGACACAATAAAGCAATGTAGAAAGGAAAGAAAAGGAAGGATGGAAACAGGATTCAGGGTGACAATTCTTTAGGTTGGGGGAGGCAGAGAGACAGGATGACCGTGGGGCACATCCATTGCATTGTTAGAGCTAACTAACCAACTGTCTGGCTGGCGCTTTGTGCTGCAACAAACTGCTGGCCAGATAGGCACTGACTTGAGAGTGTTTAAGACATGACTCTAGTCCTTTGGAAACAGAAAGGAGATGGAAACAGAAAGCTTTTCGAGTAGGTGCAGGGCGGGGAGTGGCGGCTACTCACTAGGATTCTGGCTTTTGGTCCAAGATGTCACAAATGACTTGGAAGCAGTTTAGAGAAGGCAAGTGAGAGAAATTAAAAACTGCCCTTTTATAGTCTACCTCGACAATGAAACTTCTCATCCCTTGGCTGCCTCTGGGCTTGGGTAGACAGTGTAGCCATGTGACTTAAATGAGGTCACTTACCGTCTCTGGTCCTAGCTAATGAGCTTGAGGAAGGAAGCATCTTTCTATTAATAGTATTCATTGACATACTTCCCAAGTGGCACCATTAGAATCTATGTCTCCAAAGGCCTTTGTGATGATAGAAAGATCCCTTGAACAGGTAGCACTTTAACAAGCACCTGCATTAACCCCTAGGAAATTGCTCAGTGACATTACTCCAGATACTTGCAAAGACCTGGTGCATGTGCCGGACCAGTTGTGAGAGAGCGGCTGGTGGAGCCACACACACACATAAGGGGCTTCCGGCTGCCGGGGGAGTTGGGGGACGGGCTGCAGTAGGACGGTGACTGGGAGGGGACTCCTGAGAGACACTGAAAAAGGGGGTGATGTCTAAGGCCTGGGTGTTCCCTGATTTCTCATCTAACACAAATGGGCCTCTCTACCCAAGTCCTCAGAGAAGATGGGTCTTTTGACCTGTGGTTTCTGCAAAGCCTTCCCTTCTGAGTGTGTCTCGTTAGGGCTGCTCTAGCAAATCACCCTAGATGAGGACATTTACTTCCCGCAGTTCTGGAGGCTGGACGTCCAGGGTCAGGGTGTCAGCATGATCGGGTTCTGGTGAAGACCCTCCTCCAAGATGCAGAGTGCCAACTTCTCCTCGTATGGCAGGGTGGGGGAAGGAGGAGCCAGAGGGCTCTCTGGAGTCCCTTTTATAAGGACACTGATTTGATTCATGAGGCTCCACCCTCACGACCCCATGACCTCCCAAAGGCTCCCCCTCCTGATACCTCACACTGTGGCATAGGATTTTAGTCCATTGCAGCGGGCAAGAGAGGAGTGCACGAAGGCCGGGGGCATTGCTGCTGCTTTCTGGCAGCTCAGGGATTTTGCCATGAGCAAGCACATCGTGTCTGTTATTTCTTTCATCCTGTTTGGTTCATATATCCAACTAATAGTGAGGACTATTCACTTCTAGAAATAGGGGGGAGATGGAAGCTGAAGTGTGTGCTTGCTGCTACCAGGCGCTGAAAGAAGCTTCCCCTCCCTGCAGGGACCCTCCTGAGCGTGTGTTTTGTCTGAGTTTCCGTGGAACCCATGTTGACAGCAGTGATGGTGTTATCAGTGTATTGTTCATCCAGGAAATGTCGCAGGGCTAGGCTGCAGTCAATCAAACCTTGTTGCTAAAGGTGAAGCTTTCAAAGGAAACAAAATTCAAGGGCTCATAGGAGGCAATGGTTTTCAAACTGGTTGCCTGGAACTCTAGGGTTCCCCGTGATGCCTTAGAGCAGGCAGGGGTCCTCAGACTTTCTAAACAGGGGGCCAGTTCACTGTCCCTCAGACCATTGGAGGGCCAGACTATAGTTTTAAAAAAACTATGAACAAATTCCTGTGCACACTGCACATATCTTATTTTGAAGTAAAAAAAACAAATGTGCAAAAACACCCACATGTGGCCCACGGGCCGTAGTTTGAGGACGCCTGCCTTAGAGGCAGCTATAAAGAGCAAGGAGGAAGAAGAAAGAGTGAGGGCTTAGGTCCCTTACCCTCCAGCAAAACTAGAACAGCTGCACTTATTTATTTTATACAGTGGGGCTCCTTATATCATTTTAATTGCAAAAAATAATTTTTTTGCTCTCACAAAGTTTGAAAGCCTTAGTCTAAGGTATCATTTTTCTTTGAGCTTCTTCTAAGTTTAATCTCACAATTAAAATATACCTTTTTGATGTTTTGAATTAGGGCTTGTAATAACAGAAAAGATGATTAGCCACAAACCTTAACTAAAAATTTAAGACAAAAAATTATTTATATAAGCTCTCTAATCCATGCGGTTTAGCCAAACTGTTTGTATTTTTTAAATTCATTCTTTTCTGTTATCCCAAACTGGATTCTTGCATTAGGTAGATTGTGCTTTACTGTTTTTAGAGGTTCCTTTTAAAGTTCATTTTCCTTGGTCTTGAATTCCTTGGAGGAGACACACTACGGGGACCGAACCTCTGGATGTTTTTCATCAGCTGCTGGTCCCTGGGTCTTGCGCAGCTCGAGCTGGGTCTGTTTCCCGCCTGGCTCCATTTTTCTACACCTTTACCCTCAGAACACCTCCCAGCCCCTTCCTGCCTCCCCTCACCCTGGAGGAGAAGGCCACTCTTTGAGTCACTGGGGAAGAACATGCCTTGGTCATTAGATTTTTGATTTTTTTAAAAAAATTGTGCCTGAAAGAAATTTCCCATTGACTTTATGACTTATTTTGGTTTCCCCAGCCCCTTTCTCTACTGCCAGGCAGTGGGACCAGTAGTAGCTGCATTTGCTTCTTTTTCTGTCATTGCTGGTTGCTTTGCTTCCAGAGCCGATGGCTTTAAAGTTGCCTCGTATTCTATGGAGCTTATACGTCTGTGGGAAGCAGATAGAGCACACAGGTCTGGAGTCGAGACTCCTGGCCGGTACGACTCTGGGCAGGTTCTTCTCATCTTCATAGAAAAAAAAAAGGGGATAAAAATCCTTACTTCGTAGGTTGTTCTGAAGATTTAATCAGCCACAGTCCAGGAAGTGTGGCTGAGGACGCTGCTGGAACAGCACCCAGCGGCACCTGTCCACGCCGGCTCATGCGCCCTGTCTTCTCCCCAGGTACCGCAAGCTCCCTGACCACCGCTCCCCTGCCATGTCCCAAGACTGCCTCGCCGCCTCCATCCACTTTCTGAGGCGCCTGGAGACCTACGGGGTGGACCCCTGCCGGGTCATCGTCTGCGGAGAAAGTATCGGAGGAGGGCTGGGGGCCTTTGTCACCCAGGCCTTGGTGGGCAGATCAGATCTTCCCAGCATCCGGGCTCAGGTCCTGATTTACCCAGTCGTCCAGTTCATCAATCTGCAGTTGCCATCCTTTCAGCAGAACGAGTGTGTCCCATTCCTGGCCCGGACGTTCGTGGTGACCAACATCTGTAAATACCTGTCCATCGACCTCTCCTGGCAGGATGCCATCTTGAATGGGACGTTCATACCCCCGGATGTCTGGAGGAAGTACAGGAAGTGGCTCAGCTCTGACAACATCCCCGAGAGATTCAAGGGCAGAGGCTACCAGCACAGGTTCCCCGGCCCTTTTAATGAGGCTGCCTATCTAGAAGCCAAATGTATATTGGATGCGGAAAATTCACCCCTTCTGGCCGATGACGAGACCATCGCTCAGCTTCCCGAGGCCTTCCTGGTGAGCTGCGAGAATGACATCCTCCGTGATGACACCTTGCTCTATAAGAAGCGCTTGGAGGACCAGGGGGTCCGTGTGACATGGTACCATGTGGAGGATGGCTTCCATGCATCCCTTATCTTATTTGATAAGAAGCCTTTCTCTTTCCCATGCTCCCAGAAAATTGTGGATGCTGTAGTCAGCTATATAAAGGGCATATGACAGTCACGAGAGGAAACAGACAACCTACAGAATGGGAGAAGATATTCGCATGTTACATATCTGATAAAGAGCTGATAACTGGAATCTATATAGAACTCAGGAAAATCAGCAAGAAAAGAATCAAACAGCCCTGTCAAAAGTGGGCAAAGAACATGAACAGAAACTTTTCAGAAGAAGATAGAATAATGGCTAACAAACATATGAAAAAATGCTCAACATCTGTAATCATCAGGGAAATGCAAATCAAAACCACAATGAGATATCACTCATCCCCAGTGAGAATGGCCTTTATCAAAAAGTCCCCAAACAATAAATATTGGTGTGGATGCAAAGAGATACAAACACTCACACAATGCTGGTGGGACTGCAAACTAGTGCCAACCTCTGTGGAAAGCAATTAGATACCTCAAAGAGATACAAGTCGATCTACCATTTGACCCAGCAATTACTGACCCAGCATTACTGGGCATCTACCGGAAAGAACAAAAAGATATTCTATAAAAAAGACACCTGCACTCGAATGTTTATAGTAGCACAATTCACAATTGCAAAGATGTGGAAACAACCCAAGTGCCCATCAATACATGAATGGATTAATAAAATGTGGATATGTATACCATGGAGTACTATTCTGCTATAAGAAACAATGGCGGCCAGGCACGGTGGCTCACGCCTGTAATCCTAGCACTCTGGGAGGCCGAGGCAGGCGGATTGCTCAAGGTCAGGAGTTCGAAACCAGCCTGAGCAAGAGTGAGACCCCATCTCTACTATAAATAGAAAGAAATTAATTGGCCAACTAATATATAAAAAAATTAAAAAATTAATAAATAAATAACATAGAAACAATGGTGATCTAGCACCTCTTGTACATTACTGGATAGAGCTGGAACTCATTCTACTAGATGAAGTATCCCAAGAGTGGAAAAACAAACACTACATGTACTCACCAGCAAATTGGTATTAACTGATCAACACTTAAGTGCACACATAGTAATGACATTTATTGGCTGTCGGGCAGGTGGGAGGGAGGAGGGAGAGTTGGGTATATTCACACCTAATGGGTCTCATGCACACCATCTGGGGGATGGACACACTTGAAGCTCTGACTTGTTTATATAACCTAAACATTTGTATCCCCGTAATATGCTGGAATAAAAAAAGTTAAAAAAATTATAAATAAATATTTTTCTTGCTCAAAAAAAAAGAAAAAGGGCATATGATAGTAGCTGTGAGTGGGGTGTGGTAAGGATGGACTCTGCCACAAGCTGGGGGCTTTAGTGAATTCTATTTTACTGATTAAAGAAATGCTCAATGTTTGACTTTGCTGGGGAAGATGAGCAGTAAGCTAAGAACAACTTTGTTTAATATTCAAGAAAGTCCAAACTATGTCTGTTTTCTTCCAGTACTAACAAATGTCCAATTATGGATCTAGCAACATTCTCTAACATGCTAACCTGAGTGAAATAAATATCAAAGGGAGTCCAGGCTCATTCCTACAGTCCTAGCACTCTGGGAGGTCGAGGTGGAAGGATCACTTGAGGTCAGGAGTTCGAGACTGGCCTGAGCAAGAGCGAGACCCCCCATCTCTACTAAAAATAGAAAAATTAGCTGGGTGTGGTGGTGCAATCCTGTAGTCCTAGCTACTCAGGAGGCTGAGGCAGGAGGATTGCTTGAGCCTTGGATTTGACGCTGCAGTGAGCTATGATCACAACACTGCACTCTAGCAGGGGAGACAGAAGTGAGACCTTGTTTTGGAAAAAAAAGGAAAGAAAGAAAGAAAAAAAAGAAAAAGAAATCAAAGGGAGAAAAAAATGCCTTTAAAATTTTCTTAAAGCCCTGACATATAAGGTCTGTGCAGAATAAATGCCAACAACTGGGTCACACCATCAATGGTGAGTCTACACCCATGATGACAAAGCAGTGCTGGGGGCCATGGTCCCTGCTGGAGGAGGAGGCACCTAATTGTTCCTTGGGTCAAAGGTCACCGGTCAAATTCCCAACTTTGATCGGCTCCAGCTGGCCTGCAAAATGCTGTTGCAATGAAGCTCCACCCTCAACACAGCCACCCTTGGGTTGGACTAAAGGAAGATCTCAGAGGAGATTGTGGGAGAGTGAGACAGGGGAAGAGGAAGGAGGAAAGAAATGGAAGAAAAGGGTGGGCTCTGGGGAGCCATGAGCCTCGCCAGGGCTCAAGTCTTTAATTGAATTCTAAGAGTAGATCACTGGCTTCCAAGAGGCAGGTTGTCCAAGTGAGGGGATATCTTGGGAACCTCCGGATATTATCTGGGATATTCCCTGAGGGGGTAAGGGGCCAGCCTCCTTCCATTGATGAGCTTCTATATTGTTTGCACTTTTACAAAGAACCTTGCCCTTGCTTAGCCAACGCCACTGTCCCTGCTCACAGGGAAAGGGAAGGAAATCTTTGTGCAGCACGTTGGGGGAGGCCACGTTAGTTATGCTCTGGGCCCATGTTTGCTGGATATACCTGTGATGGCTCCGGGCCTCGGTGCTGGCTAGTCCCACCCAAGGGCAGAAGCTGGAGGCTTTTCCTTCTAGGCACCCATAGCCTCTCTGGGTACCAAGGACCCCACCTAAGGTTGATGCAGGAGGGTGACCTGTGGATGTCTTAGGGCCTTGCAAAGAGGGCAGATATCCACACGGGCAATTTGGATTGGGCTCCTGGGGGCATGAGCAGACACTGTGACCCATGCATTATAAGTAAGCAGCTAGGATGGAAGGGTGTGTTAATTATCTGTTGATGTGTAGAATGTTACCATAAATAAGCATAGTGGCTTAAAACTATACATTTATTATGTCATGGTTTCTGTGGGTCAGGAGTCTGGACACAGCTTATCTGGGTCCTGGTCCTCAGCTTATCATCTGCTGGGGCTATGATCAAGGCGTTGGGGCTGTGGCCTCATCTGAGAGGCTCAACTGGGGAAAGATCTACTCCCGAGCTCAGTCAGGTTGTTGCAGAATTCAGTTCCCTGCCATTATAGGCTGAGGACTTCAGTTCCTTGCAAGCTGTTGGTCAGAGTTCAACTACGGCTTCTAGAAGCCACCCATAGTGTCTTGACATGTGACAGATATTTGCTTCCTTCCTTGAAGCCAGTGAGGGAGAGACAGACTCCAGCTCAGGGGCCACTAGAATCTAATGTCACGTAATCCCAAGCACTTTATCACACGTGCACGCATGCTATCACCTTTGCCACATGCTATTGGCTGGAAGCAGGTCGCAGGCCTTGTTCACACAGGGGGCTCACACAAGGGTGTGGACACCAGGAGGTGGAGGTCACGGGGCTACCTCAGAGTCTGTCTTCCACAGAAGGCCTCCGCAGAGAAGCTGTGAACAGTCTACCCATCTCTGAAGCCTGAGAAACATGAGACTGGTCCTAGTGACAGGTGGGAGAGTCCTCTCATCTTTCCCTGGTTCTACCTCTCCCTTCTCCCACCCACATCACTCCCATCTCATCTCCCCAGGGTGGACTAATCCGGACCTTCCTCTAGTCCCTGCCCAGCCTCCTCTCCTGACATACACTCTAGGCTCTTGTGTTAGGTAGGGTCCAATCAGGTGAAAGAAACCACACTGGCATTCTCTTTCTTTCTCTTGAAAGTCTTTGCCAGTCTCTAAGCACAATCACATCTTTGCGAGACATTTTCTGCTCCCAGGGATCTAGCTAAAACTATCCAGAGGCACTTATGAGAAATTGTGGACACAGAAATCACTGGATATTGGTTCTGAATTGACACCAATCCTGAGGACCGACCATGCTACTGTGGCTCCTCCCGTCAAAGCGGGTGCTTACTGTGGCCAGGTGACAGGTGACTCTTGCCTCAAGTCCAGCTCACCTTGGGCCCAGCTGGTCCACAGGAACACGTTTGTTGTATCCCTAGTGCCTGAATGCGTAACTGAAATAGACATACTTGGAAATGAGCAGAATCCCGGCTCTTTGACCAAAGGGAGGACGGTCACTGTGGTAGGAAGGGCTACGTGGAAGGTCCTGGGCCTTCCCCTTTCTACCACGACAGTGAGCCAGAAGCAGCGCTGCATCCCAAAGGGAACCACAGAGATCCATGACTCCGTGAAAGACTTGAAAGAAGCACCTACCGCACCCTGATTTAATTCACCAGTCTGAAATGTGCACAAGTCAGATGGATCTTGGAAAATGATTGTGAATGATCCTGAAATCACTCATGCAGTGACTCCAGTTGCAGCTGCACTCCCAGGTGTAGTATTGTTATCAGAGCAAGTCACTACAGCCCCTGGCACTTGGTCCGCAGCCACTGACCTGGCAGATGCCCTTTTCTTCATACCAATTTGTAAGGAATACTGGAAAGCGTCTGCCTTTGCCTGGCAGGGCTAACAGTACCCCCTTACAGTCTTGCCTCAGGGCTGTGCCAGTTCTGCTTCCTTCCATCATAGAGTTTCCAGAGATCTTACTTGTTCTGACATTCCAGAAAGCATCACGATAATCCACTGTGCTGATGGGATCTTGCTCATTGGATCTGGGAAGCAGGAAGTAGTATGTAGTTTAGAAAATCTTAGAAAGACAGGATGGTGCAGTGGCTGACGCCTGTAATCCTAGCACTCGGGGAGGCCGAGGTGGGTGGATAGCTCAAGGTCAGGAGTTTGAAAACAGCCTGAGCAAGAGCGAGACGCCGTCTCTACTAAAAAATTAGAAAGAAATTAATTGGCCAACTAATATATACAGAAAAAATTAGCTGGGCATGGTGGCGCATGCCTGTAGTCCTAGCTACTTGGGAGGCTGAGGCAAGAGGATGGCTTGAGCCCAGGAGTTTGAGGTTGCTGTGAGCTAGGCTGACGCCACGGCACTCTAGCCTGGGCAGCAGAGTGAGACTATGTCTCAAAAAAAAAAAACAAAAACGTTGTGCAGAGTGTGCGTGTAGAGTGGTAGAATTATGTACCATTCAACACATACCTATCGAGCCCTTGCTCTGGGCTAGGTGTGGTTCAGGGTTCTGGGACTACATTGGCAACGCAAAAGGACAAATCTCGCATGGAGCTTCCCTTTGAGTGGGAGGAGATGGAAAACGCAGAACCCACTAAAACAGACAGAGGGCTACATGGGGTGGGGGTGGGGAGACACTACAGAGAAAGAAACGCAGGAGGGGGTGGGAAAGCCTGCTTAGGAGGGGTCGTGGGGTCCCTGCCTCGCTGGGGTAACATTTGAGCCAACCGCTGAAGGAGGTGAGGGCGCGTGGCACATGCACGTCTTGTGGCACATGCACGTCTTGGAGGAAGAGTGGTCCAGAGGGCACGTGTGTTTGGGGGGCCACAAGGAGGCCAGTGTGGGTGGGACGGGGGAACAGGGGACGGGGCAGTGGGGGGAGTGACCGGGGAAGAGATGGCACTACAGGGGCTTTGGGGTGTGTAGGGCCTTGAGGTTGTTCCAAGGTCTTTGGTGTTTTCCCCAAGTGGGATGGGAGGCCACACGGAGGGTCCACAGGTATATAATATGCCAACTAGAGTCACCTCCCCGTGCATTGCCTTTGCATAGGTGAACCTGTTTGTAGAATACTCCATTGAACTCACTAATTCAGACCCAGCCCCGGCTGGTCACAGAGCCCATCGAGTAATTTGTGTGGGAAGTTCAGGGGCTACCAGAGTCCAGTCTCACCTTTTTCACCTTTTCTACCCTCAGGAGGCAAAAGTTGCTGTAGCTACAGGCTCACCTATGGCCTCTAATCCTTGACTGCTGCTTTTGTCACTTTTAGAGATTGTCCTGCCAAGCACATGGCGCGAGCTCAAGAAACCATAGAAAAGGCAGCTGGCCTTTGCAGCGTGCATTCTATGGTAATTTCCGTAAATGACTGTCTTTGATCTTCCTAGAAACCCCTTGAGGTACATGTCATTATTCCCACTTTGTTGGCAAAATAACTGAGATGAGAGGTGTAACTGACTTACCTAAAGCCGCACAGCTTCAGGCAGAAGTGGGAGTTGAATACAGGTTTTTCCAGCTGCGAAGTCAGTGCTAGAAGGATCCTCCGTGTGGGGCAAGCTCTGGGCCAGCCATTCGCTTTGCTGTGGCCTATGTAAGAAGAAAGGGGCCTGTGAAAGTTATCATGCGATCCTGGCTCTCAAAATAGTGGCTTTCCACAAATGTTTGTTGAAGGAATGGGTAAAGAAATAAATGAAGACACCAAATAAAGCATCTTGGGAATGAGCTACCTACCTGCCGGTCAGAAATGAGTTAAGAGCCAGCAGAGAATCTAAACCACCTGGGCTAGGGTTTTTTGCACGGAGGCTGAGAAGAAATTCTGTCCAACAAGAAGGAATCACTTCCTTTTCCTCCTTGTTTGTATCTACCCTGCTCCTTAGAGCTTTGTCAGTAGCTTCTGATATTCACCCACCAGAGAGGAAACCAACTCAGAGTGCGCAGAAACAGCAGAAACGGCAGCTCCGTGTGAAATCCTCCTCCCGGACAGGCAGCACCAGCGGAGGAGGGGGGGAAAGAATTGCTTAGTCCTGAAACCAAGCAACTGCTCTCTCTCTCCTTCCACCTTTCAAACAGGGCCATATTTCTGAGAAGCAGGGAATTTGCCCCATGCCCAGGTTTGTCTGTTTTTTACACGACAGACTGAGAATAAAGAAGGACCCTGAACTCGTGGCGACAGACCTGCATTTTGGGACAACACTCGTGAGGCTCTCCAGCCCAAGGCAGCGTCCTCGGGACAGGGGGCTTCCCTGTGGCTTCGTAAAGGATAGACCTCCTTTGTTGGGGCATGGGTGGCACCCAACAGCATTGGTCAGGAGGATGAGTAAGTGAACGAATGGGCAGGGCCTTCCCCAGCCCACCCTCCCTGCTGTCGGTTCCAGTCGTGACTCAATGGAGCTAGGCCACCTAGCATTGTTTACTGTCAGGTCCAAAGTTCCTTATCTGCAATTCCAATATCCAGACAGCTGGGAAAACTAAGAGTTTTGACAACACGTTTGGCTGCCACATCTGACCTCAGTTCATATGTTCGCACATTCAGATTTAAATTGGAATGAAGATACTTATTATTCCACTTATGTGAATGTTCGTAGACTTGTTGCAGAACTGTTAACATGTGTAATCACGGAATACTTTCCAGTGTCCTGCTGGGGTGATGTGTACTGTGCAGTTTATGCCCCCGTTATCTTTCTATAGCTATTAAAAAAATCAAAAACATGTAGGAAATCACAAGGTATCATTGCACTCTCATCAGGATGGCTAAAATAAAAAATAGTGATAGCATCAAATGTTGGCAAGGATGTAGAAAAACTGGACCACTCATTCACTCCTGGTGGAAATGTAAAATGGTACAGCCACACTGGAAAAGAAAATGACATATTCTTACAAAATGAAACATGCACTTAACCCAGCAATTGCACTCTTGGGCAAATCCCACAGAAAGTAGAGACTTAAGTTCATGCAAGTTAAATTAAGGACTGATGTTTACTATGTCCATATCTGCATATGAATGTTCATAGTAGCTTCATTTATTTATTTTATTTTATTTTAGTTTTTTGAGACAGAGTCTTACTCTTTTGCCTGGGCTAAGATGCTGTGGTGTCAGCTTAGCTCACAGCAACCTCAAACTCCTGGGCTCAAGCTATCTTCCTGCCTCAGCCTCCTGAGTAGCTGGGACTACAGGCATGCACCACCATGACTGGCTGATTTTTCTCTATACACATTTTTTAGTTGTCCAGCTAATTTCTTTCTTTCTATTTTTTTAGTAGAGACGGGGTCTTGCTCTTGCTCAGGGCTGGTCTCGAACTCCTGAGCTCAAACGACCCGCCCGCCTCGGCATCCCAGAGTGCTAGGTCAGGTGAGAGCCACCACGCCCAGTTTATTTATAATAGCCCCAAACTGGAATCAACCCAAATGTTTCTCAAAGGGTGAATGGTTAATGAACTGTGTACCATCCAGACCAAACAGTGCTACTTAGCAATATAAAGGATTAAACTACTGATACATTCAACAACTTGGATAAATCTCCAGGGAATTATACTGAGCAAAAAAAGTAAATCTCACAAGGTAACATACTATATGATTCCTTTTATGTAATTTTCTTTTTTTGTTGTTGTTTTTTTTGGAGACAGTCTCACTCTGTTGTCCCAGCTAGAGTGCAGTGGCATCATCAGAGCTCACTGCAACCTCAAACTCCTGGCCTCAAGTAATCCTCCCTCCTTGGACTCCCAGAGTGCTGGGATTATAAGCATGAGCCGCCACACCCAATCTTATGTAACTTTCTTAAAATGACAAATTATAAAGATGGAGAACATATAGTAGTTGCCAAGGGCAGGGAAGGGAAGGGGTGGATGTGGCTATAAAAGGGTAGCCCAGGGATTCTAGTGACAGAGTTTTACTGTATCTTGACTGTGGTGGGGCTTACGTGAATTGACAGCTCTGACAATGCTGCGGCAATGTGTACAGCTAGTGTTACAGCTCTTGACTGGGAAAAGAACTGAGCAGCACACGAAGAGTCGGAGAACAGTCTTTATTCTTCTACAGCAGGCTCAGCACACCTATTGTTACAGCTGTCTTCCTATCTTCCCATCTTCTGACCCTTCTGCCCCCCTTCCTTGTTCTCCTCCTGCTTTTATACCCTTGGTAGGGCTCAAAATGCGTCCACTCAACTACAAGCTTTAATATCCAATCAACATCAAGCTTTAACATCCAATCGACAACAATGGGGTTCAAAAATTACCCAATCAGGATCACGCAAGCAGCGTGGTGGGAAGCAGGTGGCAGCACGTGGGCCCGGGGGCATTCCAGCAGGCGGGGCCCCAGCGGCTCTCTGCCACAGGGCCGGCCCCAGCAGCGTGCCCTCCAACTGGCCACGTGCAGCGGTGGCCCGTGGAGATGCGGAGCAACAGGGAGGCGGCAAGCGGCCGTGTCCTGGCGCCCGACATTTTCCGTATCAACAATATTGCATGGAACTAAATGCACACATGCACACACACACAAATGGGTGCATGTACAACTGGCAAAATCTGAATAAGCTCCGTGGATTGTCCCAATATCAAGTTCTCAGGTGTGACTTTGTCCTATAGCTATGCAAGGTGTTATCACTGAAGGAAAACTTGGTGAAGTGTTTATAAGACCTCTCTCTAATATTTCTTAAAATTGCAGATAATCTCAAAATAAAAAGTAAAAAAAAAAAGGCAATACATAGAAATGCTAAAAACCACACTGCTGTTGGCAGGGAGGCATCACCGTGCACTAGTATGGGTGGCTTGAAGGAGCTCAGCGTTCCTGGACAGCACCTGGTCATGAACCTTTGCTGCCACAACTCTGCTCATGGGACTTCATCCCAAAGAATAGCTCAAAAAGGGAAGACGCTAAATAGGTATGTTGTTTGCAAAAAAATATTATTTATAATAACAAAAGCATAGAAACAACCTCAATGTCCAGAAATTAGATCATGCAAATGAGGATATTTAACTCTGGGATAGTATGTAGCCATTAAAATAATAAATGAAAATATTATATGAAAGGTAGAAAATTGTATATAATATTAATTTTAAAAAAGAAAGAGGCAACTTGCATTCAATATAACAAGGCTATAATAAATGCTTACCAAATGAATTAAAGGGCAAATTATACAAAATCCTACACAGATGCACAAAATGTGCCAGAGGCCACAAGGAAATTCATTCATTATAGCCTTTGACCTAAATGCCACTGCTGTCTTCAGGATTTTTCATAGAGGAGAAGATAAACAAATATAATAGGGTTTGTTCTGCTAAAATGTGAGCATTGTATTTAAAAAACCCTGCACCACCTGCTCCTTGTTACAATGTAGCAGTTACATTCCTGAGAAACCTGGCATCATTGAAAACACAGCAATGTGAGCTCCCCACTAGGGCATGGGCTCCCCATGGGTAGGACCCTCGTCTGGGTCTCTGCTGTATTCCCAGTGCCCAGAGAGTGCCTGGCACACAGTAGGAGTTTAAAAATTTTGTTGAACAAATCACTTTATGAAAGCAATTCTTTTAATGGGGTAAAAGTGGAATATGTGTTACAAAGATGAGATTTGCAAAAACGAAGTCAAATTTCTCCCAGGAAACCAAATAATAGAGGTATCCAAAACCATACAGCCTTAAACACAGAGCTGTAAAAGCCTGGCCTCACTGAAGAAAATCAGCATTTGATGACCTTGGCTTTTGAACCCTCTTTTTCCCTGCCCCCCATTTCCAGCAATTAGCACAGATTCTTCTTAGGTACTGGCCCATGGCCTGTTAGGAACTGGGCTGCACAGTAGGAGGTGAGCGTGGGCCAGACAGTGAAGCTTCATCTGTGGTTACAGCTGCTCACACCGCCGCCTGAGCTCCGCCTTCTGTCAGATCAGCAGCAACATTGGCTTCTCATGGAAGTGCGACCCCTACTGTAAACCGCGCATGCGAGGGATCTAGGTTGCAGCTCCTTGTGAGAATCTAACGCCTGATGCCCTGAGGTGGAGCTGAGGCGGTGATGCTAGCGCTGGGGAGCGGCTGCAAGTACAGACTATCATTAGCAGAGAGGGTTGACTGCGCAATACATGCAATGTGCTTGAATCATCCCCAAACCATCCCCACATCTCCTGGTCCATGGAAAAACTGTCTTCCATGAAGCCAGTCCCTGGTACCAAAAAGGGTACTGCTTTATTTAATAACCTTTAAGACTGCTGCTTTATTTAATAACCAAGCCCCAGGCCACCCAAGCACAGGGCTGTGTCTAACGGGTAGCACCTTTGTCTTTCACAGGTGCTGGTTTCCCATCAGTCCTTTTATAACCATTGCACGTCTAATGTAAATTCCATTTCCTCATTCATGGGTGCAAGAATCTGCTACAGCCCAATCAGGTTCCTTGCCCACTGCCCAAGAGGAAGCCAATACGCTGAGACAGCAGGGTTTACAGCAGAGAAAGGGTTTAATATCACAGGTGCTGTGCAAGGAGATGGGAGGAATTTCTCAGATCCATCTGGCTGAAAATTTGGGAGAAAGGGTTTTTTTTTAAAGATAGTTTGTTGGGCAAAAGGCTAGGCAATTGGGTATGCTAATTGGCTGGGTTTGGGGCAGAACCATAGGGGTGCAGAAATTGTCTTCTTTGCTGAGTTGGTTCTTGGGTGGGCGTCACAAGACCAATTGAGTCAGTTCCTCAGTGAGGGCCACTGGTCTGGGGGGAGGGTCAGCCGTTCCACTGGACGGCAGGGCCTGGAAGATACCTTGAAAACTAGGCTTAGGTTTCACAGGGTGATGTTATCTATGGGAGCAATGAAGAAAGCTAAGAATCCTTATGACCAGCAGCTACATGACTCCTGAGTAGTGAGAGATTATAGGAGGGCGAGCTAGGGAACAACGGCTGGTTATATATATATATGTTTCCCCACCACGGTTCCCACCTTGTGGCCCTGTATTCATTTCATAAAGGGTGGTTTCAAATCCATCAAGTGTGAACTACTTTCTGTAAGAGAAAGCCTAGATGAGGTTCTGTTCAGGTTGTCAACACAAGTCAGTGACTGAGGCAAAGATCTCAGTCAGTGGGGGTTTATTAAGCCAAGATTTGGAGGACGTGCCTGGGAAAAACTCGAACGGCAGGCAGGCTGTGGCTGTTTTTCCCAAGGGGAAGTTGGAACCTTCAGCATTTAAAAAGCAGCCAGAGAGAAGGAAAAACGCAGATTTGGGGTTGGGGGTGGAAATGATGAGGCGAAGTGGTTACATTCTTGTGAGGCCCAAGAAATCGACATTTCATATAAAATAAGGGGAATGTTAGAAGGAAAAAGGGAGTGAAGAAGACATCAATTATGTAGCTGGCCCTGGAAAGGTGGAAGAATGTCCGATTCTGTCCTGTCTCCAGTTCTGTTACCTGAGAGATAAGTGTGTAATTTATCATTAGTGTGGAACTGGGCAGGCTTTAGCTTTAGGTGCTAGCCATAGGTAAAATGTACATGTCCTTGCTCATGGGAGGTTAGCAAAGAATTTCCTTAATGAGTGATCTGTGGGGCCTCTCCTTCCCAGTGCCTGAGGCTTTACCTTGTCTTTTGCATAAGGAGTTGGGGGTGGCGCCAAGACTTTGATTTTCTTTTTACAAGATGCTTATGCAAGAATCTCCTAGGTAGAAAATAGATATGAGGTTTGGCAAGAGAATAAAACCATTTATTTTTGTTCCCTTTTCAACTATTAAACAAATATTTATGGAATGCCCGTGGGTGTCAGGCACTGTCCTGGCTCTGGGAAACAGGGCTGAGTAAAACCAGACTGGGTCTATTGATGATTTTTTGCTTGCCACATAGCTTTACCGTGATCTATGCTGCTGTTTGTCCAGGGAGTGCAGGGAAGAAAGAGGGAGAGTTGGGAGGTGGGGGGAGAGGAGAGCACAAATGCATTGAGAGGCTGGAGAGGGGCAATGGTTTCTTGGAGGGGAGGAAGGGGCTCAGGTCTTTTCGCATGAGGCCTATGTTGGGATGAACTGGCCCTGTGTACCTTGAAGTCAACAACAGTAGACCAAATCATTAAATAAAGAGTAAATTAGGAAAGCATGGCTAAGTCAATTTAGAAAAAGAAGAATACAGAGGAGGGCTTTTTCCCCGCCAGATATTAACACTACGCTACAATAAAATGCTTAAAGCCATGGCAATAAAGGGAATATGCCGCCAGTGTAGGAAGTGACAGGTAGACCCACTGGACACAATACAGGGCTCAGAAATTGACTAGATAGGTGATAGGTGGTACCACAAAACAACAAGGAAAAGATGGGTTGTATATGAGATGGTGCTGTGAAATCTTGTTCAAGATATGCAGAGGAATAAATGTGGACCACTGCCTTACACTATGTACACTTCTGCTCAAAAGAGACACCACAAAGAAAGTTAACAGAAAGATGGCAGCCTTGGAGAAAAAACATGCAATGTCTGAAATCAGCCAGGGAAATCTAGAATATGTAAGGAACTCCTGAAAGTCAATAGAAGAGATAAAACAATTGAACTAAGAGTGGGCAAAGATGTCAATCAGCAATTGACAGAGGAGGAAATGTAAATACTGCATGTATATGAAAAAAATCTTTGAACTCGCTATGAATGAAAAATGTAAATTAAAACGAGGAGTGTGCATTTACATTCTATCTTACTGGCAAGAGTCAGAAGGAAGGGCAGTTGTGGAGGATGTGAGGAAATGAATTGCTAACCACTGGCAGGGGATTGGAGCACGCCAGGCATTTAGAAAGACGCTGGCAGCATTTATTCAATTAGGCCTCTGTTTACCCGGCGTTCCAACCACCCCTCCTTGGGTTATGTATCCCAGATAAATGTTGCCAGGACCATGACAAAACACATACAAGGACATTCATCAGAGCATCACAGTGTGTATGGAGGCAACTTGCTTTCATTCCTAAGAAAATGAATAAGGAAAATGTCTTACATTGGCATTGTGGAATTCTAGTCAACCACTTTATAGAACACACCAGAGGTCCACACAGCAACACAGATCTTAAAAACTCAGTGTTGAGTTAAAAATATATGCAACAAACAGAATGAAAACAGTCACAGAAAATTTATGTAAGTTAAACACATACACACACACAAAGACTATACAGCATTTTTTTTTTTTTTTTTTGAGACAGAGTGTTGCTTTGTTGCCCAGGCTAGAGTGAGTGCCATGGCATCAGCCTAGCTCACAGCAACTTCAAACTCCTGTGCTCAGGCGATCCTCCTGCCTCAGCCTCCCGAGTAGCTGGGACTACAGGCATGCACCACCATGCCTGGTTAATTTTTTCTATATATATTAGTTGGCCAATTAATTTCTTTCTATTTATAGTAGAGACGGGGTCTCAGTCTTGCTCAGGCTGGTTTTGAACTCCTGACCTTGAGCAATCCGCCTGCCTCGGCCTCCCAGAGTGCTACGATTACAGGCGCGAGCCACCGCGCCCAGCCAATACAGCATGTTTTACAAGGGAACATGTATATTCATGGGCATATAAGAAGCATCCTTGGGTGGTGCCCAGGGGAGACCAGGCGAGAGGGGATGGTGAAAAGGGTCAAAGGGAATAAATAAGTAAAACAGGAGCAGGACCAAGGTTTGCTGTGATCGTAAACTTCGGTTGAAAGCATTCACTAGCTATGGTGAGCTGGTGGAGGGCACAGGGCTCCAAGCAGGACCACCGAGCTTGGACGAGAGCCTGGAGCAGGATTAATCCGGCATTTGCAGAAACCACTTGGTGCAAATCCTGGGAGGTCCTGGGAGCAGGTGAGCTAAGGGATTGTGCCTGTTAAGTGGCAAAGGCAGGGCCAGAAGCCAACCTTTCCTCTAAGCCCTCACTTGGAGGAGGGATTTTCCTCTGCACTTAACCCCTTGGCCATGGGGAGGCGCTTCCATGAAGGCGGAGGCTACAGGGCATCCATGTTTTTAAGGATGGTGGACGGATTAGCCACAGAGATAATCATATACATAAGTCCATTGATGTCTGCTCAAAGGATAGCTGGTGAGATGGGCTAATTCTCTATGGAATGTGAGCAAAGCAGCCAATAGCATCCATTGAAAAGACAGCACACAGAGCATCCTTTCTGAAAAATCCCTAATGAGATGTGGCACAGTGACACACATCCCGTGTCAGCTGTACTCCTCATGAGGGCCGTGTTCAAATCCTCGTCCTGCTGTAAAACACAGCGGCCCTGGGCAATGCGCTACTTGGCTCAACAAATATACATTGAATACTCACCATGTGCTAGGTGTTTCCTATCGAGTGGGATACATCTGAGCACAAAACAGACGAAAGTCCCAGGCCGCCTGGGGCTCACACCCTAACATGTTTCTGGACAGTGGTTGCAAGCGAAGCCATCACAAGTCAGAAATAGTTTCTCAAGCTTTGAGACCGGACACCGAGTACTTGGAGGTGTAGATTTCTAAGGAGCACACGCTTTGAAGGTTGACTCTGCAATCCCAAATTAGAAGGGACAGCAGCAAGACGGTAGGCGGAATGGCACACAAGACAGATGTGTTTTGGCAAATAAGACGGCGTATAGAGAAAGGAAAGTTCCATCACCCAAGGGAGGAGCAGAATCCAGGTGACTGGGAGGTGACATACAAGGACCACAAGGGAGGCAGAAGGTCACAGGCAAGTTTCTAGGTCACAGTTTTGTTTAATATCAGCCATGTGTGCTGTGGGAAATGACCCTGATGGAATAGTAGCCCCAAGAACGATCCCAGGCAAGAAATTCCAGAGGTCACTGAAGAGAAGGACTCATAGACCAAATTAAGATCGTCTAGTCTCAAGGTTTAAGTCTGTTAAAAACTTAGCAAGGAGCAAGGGGAACGAGATGAAGGAGTTAACTCCTGTAGGACGAGGTGGAAGGTTCCTACCTATTCCATGCTGGGTTACTCAATACTCACATGCCCTCCCTCTCTGCTGCGTCTGCCTTCCTCTCGGTCGGTGTGGTTAAAAGGATCAGAGTCAAGATTGAATACGGGGGATGGGAGGGCGGGGGTGGGGGGGAGCGGGCAACAGGATGGAGGGTATCTGGAGCCAACTTACACAGTTACTCCAGTGGAGAGAGACAGGGACGGGTACAAGCCTAAGCAGTCACTCACTCGTCAGCCTGCTGCATAACTAAGAATTTTATCTCTTTTCCTTGGGAAAGGACGTGCAGGACCATAATGGGGCCATACTGAGTGTGACCAGTGGGTGGCCAATTTAGAATCATGTAGCAGCCAATCCAGACATGGTATACTCATGACTCATGACTTAATCTTCCCGTTCCTTTCTTTCTGTAAGTGGCATCTTGTTTGTTCCATAGAATATTCCATTTACCCACTCAATCTTTAATACGGTCACCATCTCACTCTCTACTTTGAACACACCATATGATTCGTTCCTGTGTCTCCAAGCTACTTGTCTACTCACTACCTGGCCTTAACACTCCCTACACGTTTTGTCTATGTCTCAAGCTACACGCTTACTTCCTAGCTATGCATAACACTTCATATGAGTCTCATCTCCTCCATTTTTCTTTTTTTTAAGAGTAAAATTGGATATTCTTAACTAACAAGGCGAACACCCATCATGCCAGGCTTCTGCTTTCTGCTTTCTCGTCTTTACAATGAGTAAGAATTTTTGCCTAATCCGTCTCGCGGGAATGCACTTCTAGGTCTTTTCGAGAACTGCAGGGTAGGATATCGCTAAAATGAGGGTGAGTCCGAGAAACAAAGGGGGAGGTGTTTGGTGGTCGCTGTCAGCTTAGTGATATGTGGACTGGGGAGGCTGAAAAGCGATGAACTTGGCCTTGGAATTAAGTTTGAATTGAACTGGATTTAAATCACACTGGCTTTGAACTGAATTGGATTTGGATCCCAGCTCTGTTGGCCTCCTGCCAGCTGGCTGAACGTGGACAGATTGCTTCATTAGTCACAGCTTCTGTTTCCTTTTCCACGAACACGGAACCGACAGTGGCCCTGGAACTCGCCCTCCCCCGCAGTCATGAGCCCTTTGGGTCCTGGGGTCACACAGGGAGACAGAGGCTGCAGGACATGAGGGGATCTGAGCCAAAGAGGGCTTCAATAAATACACTCTGAACACAGATGGCAGGCGTGCTGTCCCCAGGCTTTTCTCATCCCCACCGTCACCCACGTCCGGCAGCAACACAATCAGGAGGGCAAGAGGATGCATCTTCACGTGGCCCTGCCCCTGGCCAGCGTGCCATCCTTTGTGCATCTGTTCCATGGTTACTGATTGAGCGGCTCCAGTGTGTGCTAGACATTGGGGACAGCATAGTGAGTGACATGTCTGTTCCCGCCCTTGCTGGAAGTGTGATTTCCTGGGAAAGACAATAAGCAGAAACACAAATAAGCGTAATTCCAAATTCTAACGTGATCAGAAGATGAGGAGCAGGGAGCTGTGATCGTGAATAATAGACAGGGACGGACGCAGACGTGTTTGGGATACAGAGTCTAACTTGGGTTGAGGCTGTGGGGGCGGGAAGAGAAAACTGTAGGGGGTTCTAGAAGAAGCCACGGTGGTGTGACTTGCTGAGGTATGGAAGCTTGGGGAAGAAACGGACAGAAAAGGGCACGCCAATGTAACTGGCTCTGTCAACAAACTTCAATGCCTCCAGGCCAGGCATTGTTGGTCCGGGTGCGGTGGCTCACACCTGTAATCCTAGCACTCTGGGAGCCTGAGGTGGGCGGATTGCTCGGGGTCAGGAGTTCGAAACCAGCCTGAGCAAGAGCGAGACCCGTCTCTACTATAAATAGAAAGAAATTCATTGGCCAACTAATATATATAGAAAAAATTAGCCGGGCATGGTGGCACATGCCTGTAGTCCCAGCTACTTGGGAGGCTGAGGCAGCAGGATTGCTTGAGCCCAGGAGTTTGAGGTTGCTGTGAGCTAGGCTGATGCCACGGCACTCCTGCCTGGGCAACACAGTGAGACACTTGTCTCAAAAAAAAAAAAGCACGGGGGCTCGGAAGCAGTAAAACAGTCTTTTGGGAGGGAGAAAGCAAGAGGCTCTACTCGATAGCAAAGGCGGTCTTGAGTAAAGGAAAAGTGACTGGCAGCAGCCCTCAGAGAGAACAGCCAGGAAGTGTTTGTCTTCAGACCTTCGAATGTGTCAGACTCCAGTTAACCTTTCCCAGAGCAGGTGAGCATAGACCTGGCTGCATTCATGCAGATTCTCTACAGACTGAAATTTCCCCACACAGAAGACAGCTTTGCAGTTTTATTTCCATCTGTGAGGCTCATGGCAGGGCAACCATTTCAAAATATGTCAAAGAAATATATCCTGGGGTGCAATATTTCTAATTTCCTTCGGTGGCCCCAAAGCGCAAGCATAGCGACGCTGGCATTTCAGACATGCCGGGGAGAAGCTGTCAAGCGCTTCCTTTAAGTGAAAAGGTGAAAGTTCCCCACTTAATAGGAGAAGGGAAAAAAAAATCACGTGCTGAGGCTGCCGAGAGCTGTGGCAAGAATGAATCTTCTGTTTGTGAAATTGTGAAGAAGGAACAAGAAATGTATTCTAGTTTGGCTGTCACATCTCACACTGAAAAAGTTACACAATGCATGATAGGGTCTCAGTTAAGACGGAAAAGGCATTACATTTGTGGGTGGAAGACATGAACAGAAACGCGTTTCAGGAATCCACTTGCTTCTTGGGCGTGGCTCTGGGTCAAAACAATATGAAAAAAGAAAAAGAAAGAAATATGTTTTGTTGGTGGCAGTCAAGTTTGGTACTAACCTTAGTTTCAGGCATCCACTTGGGGTCTTGGAACGTGTTCCCGGCAGATAAGAAGGGACGACTATAATTTATAACACACGGACACGTATTGGCTCATGTTTCCGGAGGCTGGGGAGTCCAAGGCAGAAGGTCCTCTTGCCGTGTCAGTACCTGGTGGGAGGTGGAAAGGGAGGGCAAGAGCAGGTGAGAGAGATGGGTGGGGGCTGAACCTCACTTTTTTATAAGGAACTGTCAACAAAAAAGAAGCTGAACTCTGTGAAAGAATTTAAAGAGGTTTATTCTGCGCCAAATTTGAGGACCATTGTCAGGTAGATAGGGAGGGATTTCAGGTCTCCTAGGCATGAAAGTGGGGGCTGCTGAAAGTCACCTCCCCCATGAGCTTTCATGGGGGGAGGCTCGTGAAGGATCTGGGTGTGCAGTAGGATCCGGGTCGTGCACCTCCCTCTGCTAAATGCCAGCTGTGCCCCAGGCCACCATGGAGACAACAGCAAACTCTGCCCCATTGATTTCTTTTTTTTTTTTCTGAGACAGAGCTTTGCTTTGTTGCCCAGGCTATAGTGAGTGCCGTGGCATCGGCCTAGCTCACAGCAACCTCAAACTCCTGGGCTCAAGCAATCCTGCTGCCTCAGCCTCAAGCTATCCTGCTGCCTCAGCTGGGACTACAGGCATGTGCCACCATGCCCGGCTAATTTTTTCTATATATTAGTTGGCCAATTAATTTCAGGCGTGGTGGGCACTGAACAGGGAGACGTGGGCAGGCCCTCCCTGGGCCTCCCATCCTGCTGCTGCCTGCTGCCTGCTCACAAGGTGGGTCCTCCTGATTAAGCTTTCCCTGCAGTTTCTTTTAAACACGCAGGCTGTAAAGTAGTATCGGTTGCCAGTGGCATGGTGGAGATACATTTCTCAGCTTTCCTGTGGCACAGCTAGTTGAGGAGAGTAAAAAATAAAGATGAGAAAGAGAGAGAGAGAGAGAGAGACCCAGACAAACCCCTCACTCTACAGTTCTTGGCTCCAGAGCGATTTCCACAGTGGGATGGAAGTCTCGATTCAGTTGCTGGCACTGCACACCTTGCCCTTCCGGCTGTGCCAAACCAAGAGATCAGCATCAGTAGACTATGCCGGCAAATCTCTGCCAGAAAGTTATTTTGAATCAATCCAAGGTAGACAGGATTTGGGAGTTAAAAGCATTTGCTCTCCCAGCACTGACTACCCCAGGGTGGCCTGGAAAGTGCTGGAATGGAAAAGGCCGGGAGAAGGTTTGTTTGTTGGTATCATAGAATGTTTCCTTTAAAAACAGATTTTGTAGCCAGCATTCAAAAATGATGACATTTCTCATGAAATCTGCATTTCTGGAATCTCTTGAAAATATGGGAATGTCTAGCAATGCCAGGTTGCCACGTCAGCAGTGGTCTCCACTGGGCACGGCTGATTGCCGCGTGTCATCTGCTGTCCTTCGCGGTAAGGTCAGTCCTCACTTAACGTCATCGTTAGGTCTTGGAATTTAAGTGAAACCAGTTTTACCACAGATGAAGGGACATAAACAAGAGTTAAGTTCCTCTGGCAAATTTCTGGTCACAGAAACATCACCAAACTTCTAAATAGAGACCAAACACTTCTAATATTAAACACTGAAATAAATGTGAGCTGTGTGTACATTTAGGAAAGACTATGGTTCTTAGGTCCATCAGAGAAATCACTACCTATGGCAGGTATAGCCTCATGAGATGTATTTCTTAAAAAGTAAGACTTGAAAGTCAAAATCACTCCTTGACCCATGAGCCACAGAATAGATGTTGTGTTGTCAGGCATGAAAACAATGGTAATCTCCTTGTACATCTCCATCTGAGCTCTTGGGTGATTAAGTACATTGTCAGTGAGCAGTAATATACTAAAAGGAATCTTTTTTTCTGAACAGTAGGTCTCAACAGTGGGCTTAAAATATTCAGCAAAACAGATGCGTTGTCAAGAACACAGAGTAGATTTAACTAACATAAACCTTAAGGGCCCCAGGATTTTCAGAATGGTAAATGAGTGTTGGCTTAAACTTCAAGTCACCAGCTGCATTAGCCCCTAACAAGAGAGTCAGCCTGCTCTCTGAAGCTTTGAAGCCAGGCACTGGCTTCTCTTCCCTAGCTAGGACAGTCCTAGATGGGCTCTTCCGTCCAATGGAAGACTGTTGTATCTACATTGAAATTCTGTTGTTAGTGTAGCCACCTTCATCAATGGTCTTAGCTAGATCTTCTAAATAACTTGCTGCAGCTTCTCCATCAGCACTTGCTACTCTACTCTGCATTTTTATGTTATGCAGATGACTTCTTTCCTAAATCTCATGAAACCACCTCTGCTAGCTTCCAACTTTTTACCCCTCTCAGCCTTCCAGAATTGAAGAGAGTTTGGGTCTTGCTCTGGATTAGGCTTTGGCTTAAGGAGATGTCGTGGCTGGTTTGATCTTCTTTGCAGACCACTTACACTTTCTCCATAGCAACAATAAGGCTGTTTCACTTTCTAATCATTCATGTGTTCACTAGGGTGGCACCTTAGTTTCCTTCAAGCACTTTCCTTTGCATTCATGACTTGACTGCCTAGCACAACACTTGACTGTCTAGCTTTCAGCCGATCTTGGCTTTCAACATGCCTTCCTCACCAAGCTTAGTCATTTCTGGTTCTTGATTTCAAGTGAGAGACGTGCGACTCTTCCTTTCACTTGAACACTTAGAGGCCACTATAGGGTTATTGATTGGTCTAATTTCAATATTGTTGTGTCTCAGGGAATAGAGAGGCTGAGGAGATGGGGAGAGATGGGGGAATGGCTGGTGGGTGAAGCAATCAGGACACACGGTACTCATTGATTAAGTTGGCTGCCTAATATGGGCACACTTCTTGGTGCCTCAAAACAATGACAACAGTAACATCAAAGCTCACTGACCACAGATCACCGTAAAAGATACAATAATAGTGAAAAAGTTTGGAATATTGCATGAATTACCAAAATGTGAGGCAGAGATCCGAAGGGAGCACGTGCTATTAGGAAAATGGTGCGGATAGACTTGCTTGACATGGGGTTGCCACAAATCTTCAATTTGTGACATTTTTGATAAGTGGGTGCCTCATAAGCTGATTAAAAATTAAAAAAAAATCATTTTGAAGTGTCATCTTCTCTTATTGTACGCAACAACAATGAACCATTTCTTGATTGGATTGTGACGTTCGATGAAAAGTGGATTTTATATGACAACTAGTGATGACCAGCTCAGTGGTTGGACCGAGAGGAAGCTCCAAAGCACTTCCCAAAGCCAAACTTGCACCAAAAAAAGTTGTGGTCACAGTTTGGTGGTCTGCTGCCGGTCAGATCCACTACAGCTTTCTGAATCCCGGTGAAACCATCACACCTGAGAAGTGTGCTCAGCGAATCGATGAGACGCACCGAAAACTGCAAAGCCTGAAGCCCGCATTGGTCAACAGAAAGGGCCCAAT
The DNA here is from genome assembly GCA_008750895.1 of Mirza zaza. Taxonomy (NCBI): domain Eukaryota; kingdom Metazoa; phylum Chordata; class Mammalia; order Primates; family Cheirogaleidae; genus Mirza; species Mirza zaza. Next base: position 96,181 of record VSMD01006611.1, read on the forward strand.
TCTCCACAACAACACCCGACCACATGTCACACAACCAACGCCTCAAAAGTTGAAGGAATTGAGCTATGAAGTTTTGCCTCGTCCACCATATTCACTTGAGCTCTTGCCAACCGACTACCACTTCTTCAAGCATCTTGACAACTTTTTTCAGGGAAAACACTTCCACGATCAGCATGATGCCTAAAATGCTTTCCAAGAGTTTGTGAAATCCCGAAGCACGGATTTTTATGCTACAGGAGCAAACAAACTTATTTCTCATTGGCAAAAATGTGTTGACTGTAATGGCTCCTGTTTCGATTAATAAAAATGTGTTTGAGTCTAGTTATAATGATTTAATATTCATAGTCCAAAGTTGCAATTACTTTTGCACCAAACTAATAACATACATGTCTGGAAGGGACCAAAAGGAGCTTAATTGTTCTAAGGTGCTCGAATTGTCTGGGAGAAGGTAAAAGTATCAATCAGCATTAGACATTTTTTTTTTTTTTTTAGACAGAGTCTCACTCTATTGCCTGGGCTAGAGTGCCGTGGTGTCAGCCTAGCTCACAGCAAACTCCTGGGCAAACTCAAACTCCTGGGCTCAAGCAAACTCAAACTCCTGGGCTCAAGCAATCCTATTGCCTCAGCCTCCCAAGTAGCTGGGACTACAGGCATGCGCCACCATGCCAGCTAATTTTTTTTTCTATATATTTTTAGATGGCCAATTAATTTCTTTCTATTTTTAGTAGAAATGGAGTCTCGCTTTTGCTCAGGCTGGTTTCAAACTCCTGACCTTGAGCAATCTACCTGCCTCAGCCTCCCAGAGTGCTAGGATTACAGGTGTGAGCCACCATGCCCAACCTAGACTTTGCTAAGTCATGAATGCATGATAATTTCTTGAGTAAATAATAAAGTAATAGAAAATAGTTTAGTCCACTATAGGAGGCTGCAAAATAATGGATAAGGGAATTAATAGCCTCAAAACAATAATGAAAGGAACCTATAGCCTCAAAAGCATATATAAGAAAGGAATAAAGGCAGAATAGTAATGAACTAATATTCATCTCAAAAACTAGAAAACTGACAACAAAATAAATCCAAGCAAAGTACAAGGAAGGTAATGAAAATGATAAAGTTTCATAAAAGCATTTTTATGCTTGTAAATATATTTTAATTTTTTAAAATTCTTTTTTCCATCTTTAAGGCAAAATCTCTAAAATTAAAACAAACACACAATAGAGGCGATCAACAATACCACGTTTTGGCTCTTTGAAGAGACTGATAAAATTGATAAGCATCTTGTTAGATCAATAAAGACAAAAGAGAAAATTCGTAAATAGTAAATACTAGGAATAAAAGATTTCAATACAGGCCCTAGAGATTTTAAAAAGATAGTAAGATGATATTATGATGAACACATGTAAAAAATTTTGAAAATTTAGATGCAATGTATTAATTCCTAGAAAAATGCAACTTACTAAAACCGGAAAAGGAAAAAGAAAACTTATTTAATTTTAGACTTAATAAAGATAGTGAATCAAAAATAGAAAGGCTTCCAACAAAAACAAAATAAAAACAAAACAAAACAGAAACTTCCTGACCCAGACTTAATATTCAAGGAAGAAATAGCACTCAGCCATAAAGAACCAAACAAACAACCTGATTAAAAAATGAGCATAGGCCAGGCGCAATGGCTCATGGATGTAATCCTAGCACTTTGGAGGCAGAGGCGAGAAGATCACTTGAGGTCAGGAGTTTAAGATCAGCTTGGGCAAAATAGCGAGACTCCATCTCTACAAAACATAAAAAAAATTAGCTGGGTATGGTGGTGTGCACCTGTAGTCCTAGCTACTTGGGAGGCTGAGGCAGAAGGATTTCTTGAGTCCTGCAGTTTGAGGTTATAGTGAGCTATAATCACACCGCTGCACTCCAGCCTGGGCAACAAAGTGAGACCTTGTCTAAATAAATAAATAAATAAAATCGAAAAAGAGCAAAGGACTTGGGCGGACATTTCTCCAAAGTAGATACATGTATGGCCAATGAGCACATGAAAAGATGCTCAACATCATTAGTCATTAGGAGAGTGCTAACCCACAATGAGATATCATCTCACACCCATCAGGATGGTTATTATAAAAAAAAAATGGGAAATAACAAGTGCTGGCGAGGATGTGGAGAAACAGGAACCCCTGTGCGTTGCTGGCGGGAAAGGAGCGTGGTGCAGACGCTGTGGAAAGCGGTTTGCGGTGCCGATTACACTCCCAGGTATAAACCCAAAGAATTGAAAGCAAAGACTCAAAGAGATACTTGAACACCAGCGTTCACAGATACATTACTCGCAAAAGCCAAAGGCGAGCACAAAGTAAACATCCATCGACAGAGGAATGGATAAACAAAGCGTGGCAAATACGCATAATGGAAATACCATTCAGCCATAAAACGGGATTGTAAGTTTTGTGGTGGCAGAAGAAGAGTAATGAGGTCGAATAGATGCTAACAAACGTAGCGTTTATTGAAAGCGCTCCCGCGTGAGGTTCGAGGGTCCCAGAGCAGAGGCCCCCAGAAGTTCGCGCCTCCCAAGACTGCAAGTTAGCTTTTTAGGGGGCTAGCTGTTGTTGTTGCCTGTCTCCGGGGGTCAGGGCAGGATGTTTTGCAGCCGAGGCGTCTTCCTGCTTTGCCTTGGTGGGGGTCCGAGCTGGCGAGATGTTCCGTTGGCAACCGGATGCAGTTAGGGCAGCTGTTATACAAGGTCTGCAGGCTTTGCAATGCCGTGAGGATGGCGGGAGGGGGGGGTACCCAGCCACCAGCCTTACAGGGATGAAGTTCCGATACATGCCATGACTTGGACAACATTGTGCTCAGTGAAAGAGAACAGGCGCAAGAGGACAATTGTTTGATTCCGCTTATATGAGGTACCTAGAATAGGCACATTCATAGAGGCAGAAAGTAGAGTAGAGATGACCAGGGGTTTAGGGGAAGCGGAGGATAGGGAGCTACTGCTTAATGGGCACAGAGATTTTTAGGGATGCTGAAAAGGTCTGGAAGTTGTGGAGCGGTGGAAACACTTGCACACTCACAGTGGGATGCCAATTGATACAACACTTGGGAAAATGATTGTCGTTATCTAGTCAAGTCAAAGACACGCACGCCCTCTGCCTTAGCGATCCCACTCCTCCGTGTACATCCTAGAGCAGCGGTTTTCAAAGTTTGATCCGCAGACCCCCTGGAGGTCCCAAGACCCTTCGAGGGGGCCTGTAAAGGCAAAAGCATTTTCGTAATAATACTAAGGTGCTGTGTGTCCTTCTTCACAGCGATGACATTGGCCCTGCTGGTACAAAAGCAACATTGGGTACAGCTGCCGGCGCCTGTGCCGAATCCAGGTGGTGCCGTAGGTAGTGTGAGTTGCCGTTTATGCTTCACCGCCACTCGGCCACGGGAAAGAAGCTAGTTTCACATAAGAATGTCCTGTGATGAATTAGATTAAATCTTGTCTCTTACACTCCGAGTGATGAGATGGGAAGGAGGCGTGAACAGAGCACTGCTGCTGCACAGCCAGGTACGATGGGTACTTGAGAAACAGCACTCGCGCGGGCCGTTGCGTTGCTCGAGTTGAGAGCTGAACTAGCTGGCTTGTTTTTTAAAGATGAAACGCGAAAGACCAACTGGAAGACAAACCATGATTATTAACATTGGAATATTGGGCAGACACTTTCTTGAAAATGATGTTGCCAATGACAAAATTTTGAGCTTGAAAGCGTAAACTAGGATTTCGGAAAACTTATATCCACCACGGTGAGCTTGACGACGTCCTAATACTTAAATGTTTTTCTGTGGATACCAGACATTAGCAAATGTGATTTTAAAAAAAAAAAATACTGTGTGATGAAACACATCAACATTTGGAAGATGTTCACAGCTCTGTAAACCAGTATTTTCCGAATGACCACTACAAAGACCACCAAAATCCCCTGTGCGTAAAACATGTATTCAAAGCACAAAATCAACTGGTGGATTTTAATGTAACAGAGCTCAAAGAGTTTGCCGAGTAGTTTTCAGATTCCACATTATGACCTTAAAAGACTGCCACTTGCTGAGTTCTCGTAAGGTATCAAAGATAGTACTGCTATGATCTGTTTCTACTCACAGGACCACTGACACCAAACGTGGGGTTTCCACAGCAAGTAATTCTCCAGTTCTCCGCAGACACCCACTGGGTATCCTACAATCTATTAATACTTCCATTCTGCCACTAACTCCTGGTGAGCGCAGACCAAACAGGGTAAAGGCTCAGTCCCACAAGACTACCCCCTCTTCAGATGCCAGCCCCAAGTGGTGGGCCCCCAAGTTATGCACACTTCTGTCTGACTTGGCTGCAAATCAGGGGTTGCCATGACTCTGCCTCATGTAATATAATGGTCATAGAACTCGAGGAAACACTTTACTACCATTACCGGTTTAATATAAAGGATATCTTAAAGGATACAAAGGAACAGCCTGATGAAGAGGTACATGGGACAAGGTCTGGGAGGGTCCCAAGCACAGGAACTTCTCTCCCTGTGGAGTTTGGGGTGTGTCACCCTGCTGGCATGTGCCTGGGTTTGCCAACGTGGAAGCTCTCAAAACCCCTTTGATTACGGTTTTTATGGAGGTTTATTATGCAGGCATGAGTGATTAATTCATTGGCCACTGGTGACGGACTCAATCTCCAGTCTCTGTCTTCTCCATGAGGTCAGAGGCTGGGGCTGGAAGTTCCAATCCTCTAATCGTGTGGTTGGTTCCACTGGCAACCGGCCACCATGTTGCTTATCTAGAGACTCACCAAGAGTCACCTGGTTCACATAAACTCAGGTACAGTCGAAAGAAGTTTCTTATGATCAACAAGAGATGCTCCTCTCACCCCATCACTCAGGAAATTCCAGGGGTTTTATGAGCTCTGTGCCAGGAACTGGGGACAACGACCAATTACATATTTCTTATTATATCACAATATCAAAAAGAATATTCACAATTAGCTACAAAGGCTATTTAAGTGCTGCTTTTTCTTCTAACTACATATCTATGTGAGGCCAGACTTTCTCACGTAAATGAAACAATGTATTGCAACAGATCGCACACAGGAGAAAGGAGAATCTAGCTGTCTCTTAGCAGTCCAGACATTAAATGTCTTTGCAAAGACGTAAAATAATGTCGCTCTTCTAACTACATTTTTGGTTTTGGAAAATGGAGTTAATTTTCATCTAAAAATTAACTATGTTGGCAGGGCGCAGTGGTTCACGCCTACAATCCTAGCACTCTGGGAGGCTAAGGCGGGAGGATCGCTCAAGGTCAGGAGTTCGAAACCAGCCTGAGCAAGAGGGAGACCCCATCTTTACTAAAAATAGAAAGAAATTAATTGGCCAACTAAAAATATATAGAAACAATGAGCTGGGTGCGGTGGCGCATGCCTGTAGTTCCAGCTACTCAAGAGGCTGAGGCAGAAGGATCGCTTGAGCCCAGGAGCTTGAGGTTGCTGTGGGTTAGGTTGATGCCATGGCACTCTAGCCCAGGCAACAGAGTGAGACTCTGTCTCAAAATAAATAAATAAAAATAAAAATAAAATTTAAAAAATCAATGTTATGTTAACATGCAAATTTTTGTGTGTTGTTTTGAAATTAATAAAATTTATTTTATAAATTTCTGTTTTAATTTTTGATATGGTATGCTGGTAAACTGGGTCTCTGGAGGAAAAAAACAACACCCTGATATCTAGTATTTGCCAATTCCATGGTATAAATATTCCCGCTCTCACCAATTTCAAGCCACCAACGTGACTTCACAGAACGTGGTGTTGGGAAGAGGTCACAATTGACTCTCATGAGCTGGTACAACCTGGCTCCAGCACCACAGAATATAATCCCCATAAGAAAACCCTCTGAGTCATCTGGGCGCTATGCCTATAATCCCAGCACTTTGGGAGCCAAAGGCAGGGGTCCACCTGAGGTCAGGAGTTCGAGACCAGCCTGAGCAAGAGGCGAGACCCTGTCTCTACAAAAAGTAGAAAAATTAGTCCGGCATGGTGGCATATGCTTGTAGTCCTAGCTACTTGGGAGGCTGAGGCAAGAGGATCTCTCAAGCCCAGCAGTTTGAGGTTGCAGTGAGCTATGATGATGCCACTGCACTCTAGCCCAGGCAACAGAGCAAAGCCGTGTTTCAAAATAAATAAATAAAATAAAAGAGTTGCAGAGTGTTTCATATATAAATGCACTGCAATTTATTGAACCAGCCCTCTGTGGATGGCTACCTAGGTGGTTTTTTATTTTTTTGCCTAATGAGTAGGCAAGATGGCAGCCTTCGTCTCACTGGACAGAGCTCTCTGGGGACGGGGCCCAGGTCCAGCCACCAGCGCACTGCAGCTGCAGCTCAGCACCCACGACATGGAATGTGGCGATGATACAGGAAAGCGGACCCCAAAACTAGGGTCTAGCTGGAAGGCCAGTGGGTTCTTGGCTTTGCATGGGAACGAATTCAAGAGCGAGCTGACAGAGCAAGGCAAGAGAATTTTATTGAGGTAAAAAAAGAAAAAAAAAAAAAAGAAATAAAGAAAGGTGGCTGCCCCATAGACAGAACAGCAGCTATCTCTCAGAGCAACACTTGGTGAGTTCTTAGGGTGTTATTTTATATGCTCTATTTAATGTCATATTAAGAGGGAGAATTATAAGATTTCTGGGAAAGGGGCAGGGAGTTCCTGGAACTGAGGGTTCTTCACCCTTTTCAAAGCATACAGGGTGACTTCTGGGTGTTGCCATGGCATTTGCAAACTGTCATGGTGCTGGTGGGAGTTTCTTTCAGTAGCTAATGCATTGATGAGCAGTGAGGGTAACCTGAGCTTTGCCATGGCCATCTTGGTTCTGGCTGGTTTGGGCCGGTTTCTTCACCACCTCCTGTTTTATCAGAGACCTTGGTTCTGGTCTTATGACTCTTTATTGAGCAGGGCCTGCCAGTTTTCCCTTCCTCAAAATGATCTTGGAGTGAACGAATGAAGACCAATAGAAGGAACCATATTGTACCAGTGTGAGCACAAAGATGGGATTCTTTATAGAAACCCCTTAGTTAAAGTAGCAACAGGTAGGAGTGAAGCCCAGTGGTTTAGGCCTGCGTCAGAGTAGATTTAAACACCTGCGCTCCCCCATGGTAGCTAGGTGACCTTAGGTAGCTACTTAATCTCGCTTTGCTTTACTGTCCTCTTCTGTAAAATGGGTACAATAATGGCATCTGCCTCAGAGGGCTGCCGTGAGGATTAAACTGGTTGAATACATGTATATAAATTTCTTAGCATGGGATAAGCACATGGATCAGCATTCCTTAAATAGCAGAATTCTACTCACCCCCATTGTAAAAATGCAGCCAAGGACGCTGCTTGTCATGGGGCGATGACACAGAAACCAGGTTCTTCTGGCTACCGTTTTTAGGGTGGTGGCTGTCGGTTTGATTTGTTTTTATAGGGTCAGTTTTGCTTCTGTAGAATCAGCTGCTCCCTGAAGGAGAGTATTTATACCCAGAGTCTGTCACCATGGAGACAGTCAACAGTAGAGAGTCTAAGATCAGGTCACCTCTCCCTGGAGGCTGAAAGTGGACTCTCAGGGGTTTCATCCCCTGAAGTCATCAGGGTGTCAGCTGCTACCCACTCAGGAGGGCAGCCGGGAAGAAAAAAAGGCGCCCCAAACTCAGCAACTTCCTAACACCTCCCCTGCCCCTGAAACCTTAAACTGTGTGGAATCAAAGAAACTGGGGGGCCGATCCTTACCATGCTATCGACTGCAATACATCCCCAGGCATTCTCTACTCCAAGCTGGCAGATCGAGACTAAGTATTCAACCAAAGTGCTCACTGGAAATTGGGTGGAAGAGAGGAGGAAGGTAACGGGGGGAGGGGGTGGGCAGAGGGCTCAGCGGGAGGACTGACGGGAGAGGTAGGAGTGAAGTCCCCTTAGGGAGGGCAGCGGATGGTTGTGTCTTAAGGATGTGGCCTTAGGGTCTCTGTGCATAGGGGAGTTATATTCAAGCAATCATCACGGTCCCCATTATAGCTTCAAAACACCATAGCAGGGGTATAAATATAATTGTGCCTCTAGAACTGTTCTCAGTGTAGTGGTTTTCTAGGCATCTGGATATTTCCTGTCTCCAATTCCTTGGCACCTTGATTTGAAGAACATCTGCTGTCCTTGGCCTGGCCCCTCCTTGAATGCGGCACCTGCTGAGGCAGGTGTGGCACTTCCTGTATGGATGTCCAGGGAGGCGCTGCTCTCCGGCACTGGTTCCACAATCTGTGCGGTTCAATTTTTACTTTCAAACACCACAAACAGGCTCTTGGTTTTCCACTATGCTTTAAAGGCTTTTGGAAAATACTGTGCCTGAATGGGACTTCTTCAAATTAAATATCTTTATTTGTGGCCAGCAAGACCGAGGCACTTAAACCTTTTTTTACTTTTTGAGACAGAGTCTCACTCTGTTGTCCTGAGTAGAGTGCGGTGGCATCAGCCTAGCTCACAGCAACCTCAAACTCTGGGCTCGAGTAATCCTGCTGGCTCAGCCTCCCAAGTAGCTGGGACTACAGGCACATAACAGGATGCCAAGGCTAATTTTTCTATTTTTAGTAGAGATGGGGTCTCACTCTTTTTTATTATTATTATTATTTTTATTTCGGCATATTATGGGGGTACAGCATATTTTCAGCATATTATGGGGGTACAGCATATGGGGGAAACATATTTTAAGGTTTCAATAAATGCACATTCCCCCCTCCCCCCATAAGTCTGAGTCTCCAGCATGACCATCCCCCAGATGGTGCACATCTCACTCATTATATATGTATATACTTGCCCCCTTCCCCCCTCCCACCTGCCCAATACCCTATTACTGTAGTACCTATGTGTCCACTTAGGTGCTGCTCAGTTAATACCAATTTGCTGGTGAGTATATGTGGTGCTTGTTTTTCTATTCTTGGGAAACTTCACTTAATAGTATGGGTTCCAGCTCTAACCAGGAAAATATAAGATGTGCTATATCACCGTTGTTTCTTAGAGCTGAATAGTACTCCATGGTATACACATACCACATTTTATTAATCCATTCTTGGATTAATGGGCACTTGGGCTGTTTCCACAGCCTTGCAATTATGAATTGTGCTGCTATAAACATTCGAGTGCAGGTGTCTTTTTTATAGAGTGTCATTGGATCTTTTGGGTAGATGCCCAGCAATGGAATTCCTGGGTCAAATGGTAGATTCACTTGTATCGCTTTAAGGTATCTCCATATTGCTTTCCACAGAGGTTGAACTAGTTTTCAGTCCCACCAGCAGTGTAGGAGTGTT
>VSMD01006612.1:0-29381 GCA_008750895.1 Mirza zaza
CTCAAGCCTGTAATCCTAGCTCTCTGGGAGGCCGAGGTGGGCGGATCATTTGAGCTCAGGAGTTCGAGACCAGCCTGAGCAAGAGCGAGACCCCATCTCTACTATAAATAGAAAGAAATTAATTGGCCAACTAATATATATAGAAAAAATTAGCCGGGCATGGTGGCACATGCCTGTGGTCCCAGCTACTTGGGAGGCTGAGGCAGCAGGATTGCTTGAGCCCAGGAGTTTGAGGTTGCTGTGAGCTAGGCTGACGCCACGGCACTCACTCTAGCCTGGGCAATAAAGTGAGACTCTGTCTCAAAAAAAAAAAAAAACTAAATGTATAGTTTAAGTATGCAATTCCATGATTTTTAGCAAATTTTCAGAGTTGTACAACTATCACGACAGTTTAGTTTTAGAACATTTCTGTCATTCCCTAAAGATCTTTCTTACATCTCTGCTTTTTCAACATTAAACGTAGTTTCATGCTTGGTACCTTTTTTGGGGAAAGTGGTAAGTAAAAATAATGGAATTTTTTTTTAAAAAAGACAATATAAACTCAGAAACTTTTTTCTTTGTAATGCATATCTCTGAGCGGATACCTTATAGATGTATTGAATCTATATAATTCAGTCTGCTGTGTCCAAGATCACATGGGGAATATGAAGCACAAGAAATAGTTTTTATAATCTAGGACCTATAGTTAGGGAAACAATGTATGTACTCAAAACAACCATTTATTCTAGTATATATGCTGTGTGAGCACTACCAGCTATTGGGGTTATGAACAGGAAATTAGAGGAAAGCAGTGGCCTTCTTATTAAATCAAGGGAGCTTCATGGATGACATGGAATTTAAAGTGGGACTTATATGATGCCCCTATTTAAATTGCAGAAAGGAACTTCAGGCAATTGGACTGGTATGAGCAAAGGCATAAAAAGGGATGGGGATGCTCAAAGCAGATTTGGAGGTTCAGTGGACAAGTTTGGCTGGCTGGAGTGTAAGTTTGGGGCCCAGTTTTGGAGAGTTTTAAAGAGCAGAGTTTGACTTTAACCTAAGGAAAATAGGGAACCATGGACATTTTTGGGCCAGATTGAAGCTATTAAATGATGTAGGTGGTGGCACATCATTATATAGGATACTTTGGAGGGGGTGAGACTAAAGCTGTTTGGGTACTTTTCCAGGAGAACACTTTGTTAGCAGGAAGGGGTTGGGCTCCTAGGGACAGTGGGAAGACACCCTTGCATTCAGGAGAACTATGTAGGAAAAAATCAGGAGGCAGGCATGACTGTGGGGGAGAGAAGGAAGAAACCTTTAAGAGCTTGATGATGGAGGGAGCCCTGAGTTTGAGAAGACTTAGCTCTCTTTTATGGGCCAGTCAGGTGGTAATGGCCAGAGACAGGAATGGTGGTCTGGAGCTCAGACTTGAGGTTGAGATGTGGAAGGCATAGGCATGGAGACAACATGAAATAGTGTGCGAGATTTGCACCAAAGGAAAGCTCAGAGAGAAAGACAGCAGGAAAAGGAGAAACAAAGAGGCAAAGGGTACAATCTGAGGCAGGAGGAAAACTAAGAGCCAAGAGAAGAGTTGGTCACCCAGCTGGAGTAGATGGTGGGCAACTGAATCAAATTAATCATTGCCTGGCTTGTTATGCCTCCTTCCTATTCTAATTGATAGGTAAATATGGTACTATAGATAGGTAAAAATGCAAAGCTTTGATATTGATGAGTGATATCCATTTTGTTTTCCTTTTTTGATATAGCATTTTGTTTTCAAACTGTAATAAATTTGCCTTTTTTCAAGTTCTTTCCTTTGTCTCTTGTTCTGTTCTCTGTGGTTCCACTCTATGGTTATTTAATTTCCTTGAGGGTTGCCTACTTCGGGCTTGCTAATTTTTTTCCCCTCAACTTACAAAACCACTCAGTATCAGATGGAATCTGGAGGGTCAGCAACTGAGCTAGAGATGCTAAGTGACAAAGTGAGGGCACATCATGAATCCCAATTATTTCCTCCATGTTTACTGGTATCCCGGGCAAAGCAAGACAGCCTGCTTTGGAGTGAGAAAAAGATCACCAACCACATTGCCCTTTGGAGAGATTTGGCTTCAGAGCCATAGGGGCTGCCCAAGTTCTGGGCTTGCTTGGGCAATTATGCCTATCTGAAAACTTTTTCTTTAAAGAGAATTAAATAAAAACTTTCAAGTCCTCCTTGGATTTTGGGGGTAGTAATTCCACAGGGCTTGTCATTTGTGCTTGAAGCTAACAGTGAGGAGGGTGGAGTGAGGAGAAGCGAGGGGGTGGAGATGGGAAGCAAAGAAGGAATCAGGGAGAGAAATTTTATTGAGGGAGAGTTTGCTGGGTTTATGGAAGGGAATCTCTCCCCTCCTCCCCATTCGGATTTGAAAGAGCCGGTGAATCTTTGATTAGGTGCAGGTCAAAAGAATTTACACATTGTGACCTTAATAACTAGAGGTGATTGGCAGGCGGGCTGTGGGGAGGGGGGCTGCGGGCCTCTTTCATCTCACTTAGCACAGAGGAGAGACAATGGGCCAGCCGATTTTCCTTGTTGTCCCTTGTTTGAAAAGGTCTGGTGTCTCTACTAGGTACCTGTGACATGGGGGTCTTGATTGGGGTCTCATAAAGGCCCCTGTCAGTATGTCCAAAGGCCAAGAGTACAAAAGCAAGCAGTGGGTGGGGGTCTCAGCTGACCACTGAAGAAGGGAGGGGAGGGCCTGGGAGGCAGTGGAGGGAGAAGCAACCCCCGATGGGAGCCCTTATAGAGGGAGGGGAGGAGGGGGGCAGAGAAGGGCCATTTTTGTCCCTAACTCATCAAGCACATCTGCAGAATTGTCCAAGCTGCTGCCTCCCAGTTTCAAAAGAAAAAAATGATCGTTTGATAAACCGTCCCCGATTCACCACTTTCTCACAAGGGTGGGAGACCCAGCCCTGACCTCTGTATGATTTCACGACAGGACCAGGCTTTCTTTCCCCACCCCCAAATTGCTAGAGAAACTTTGAAATGTATCCTGTGGCTTTCTCTCTCCCTTCTTTACCCCCCCCCCCTCAATTTCCCACCCTCTCTACCCACTGGCCTCTGTTTTCTCCCTGGGCCCTCCAGAGTGTAGGCGAGTAATTAGTCCCCTCTTTCTGGGGCACAATGAAGCCAGGGTGTTTGGCGGGCCCCTTCCCACCGCTCACAGAGCTGGGGGCCTGGGGGGAAGGACCAGGTGGCATGTGCAGTGTGTTCCAGGCCTGTACAATCACTGGGGGACAGAGCCGGGGGCTCAGGGACTGGTGTGCTCCTGTTTCTCGAAGGAATGTGCAGAGGCTCATGCATTAATGGTCCCCACACAATGCTTGCATTTTTTTCCAGGCAGAGGCATCTTTCCTGTGAAAAGGCTGCCGAACTCAGGGCCCAGGCGGGAGCTTTTGCTGCCACAGTGGCGTTATTTCCCACCCTGCGCTTAGTCACTTGGAGCTAACATGGGAGACCAACAGGCCGCGTCTCCCGAGAGCCCAATCTTTGTATCCGATGTGTGCTCCCCCTCTGCCCTGTCAGTTTTGTGTGTTCACGGAGTGTTGATTTTAATGTGGGCCTGTGTTGGTCTGGGAGGCCAGGCTGGGGGGCCTCAGGTCTTTGTCTTCCAGGGCCTTTTCTTCTTGGAGGGTCTTTAGCCCTAGAGGCTAGTGGCAGATTTGAGAGGTAGGATGAGATGCCAACTCTGGCTGGCAAAGGATTCCCCCATCCATGCGTCTGTTACAGACCACCATGGGGTGCCTAGAAAACAAGAGCACCTTGGGATGCTCGGGTACACGTTCGTTTGGCACCCTACCACCCCTTGAGGGGGGTGGTTAGTTCTACCCCGTAGGGCTGCCAGCTTGAAGTGAGTTAAACCCCCTTGTGACTGAGTCTGGCAGGAACACAGATTGTGAGCCTCAGGGAGCCAGGGCAGGGCCTTGTTTGCAGGGGTTTGGAGGAGGCAGGGGCGGGCAGGAGGGGTGCTGGAAGAGCAGAAGTCAGCTGCAGAGACTACCCTGCAATTGTAAGAATCAGGAGAGAATAGCACCAGACAGAAAAGAGGCAAAGCGTCTGGGGGAGCTTTGGGAAATCACAGATGCTCATCTCAGGCAGTTGAGGGTAGAGTCCCTAGAAACTAGAGGTTGAATGGGAGGCATTCTCCCCAATGAGGAGAACTGGGCACAGTTACAGGCAGAACCACTAGGGATCACTGAGAAGGATGTCTTCTGTCTTTGCCATTCGCCTTGCTGCAGTGTAGCCTCATACCAGGACCTGGGGGACGAGGTCTCTACCCCAGGTCTTACTGGGAGACAATGTGCATGTGCACGACTTAAAGAGGAGACTCCGGGGAGCCTCAGCCTGAGTGTGGCCTGCTCTACTTCTGGGGAGAGTGAAACCTCCAAGTACCTGAGAGTCAGGGATCCAGTATATGAGGTCTCCATCCCCCAACCATGGCCAGACTACAGTTTGGCATCTCTTGTGGTCCTGGGGTTGGAGGCCTTCATCTGAGGAACCAAGTTTTTAGGAAGAGGCTATGTCCTCACTTTCCATATGGAACAGAAGACAGAGATGTGGGCTGGCCACAAAGATGAGGTGGCCCTAGGGAGGCAACCCACCAAGGTTCACCAAGCACAGCAGCTCCTCTGTGCTGCTGTTGGCACCCTTCAGACTGTCTCAGGAATTGGTGCCAATCACACTGCCAGGCTTGATGAGGGGAAAGAAGCTGGATCTCCAAGGCCCTTGAGGGGCTTAAGTCCCAAAGGGGCCCACCAGTAAGAAGCAGCTCCTGCTTTGGGTCATTCTGTTTCAGAGAACATTTCTTTCATTGAGAAGTAGGCACTCCCAGCAATACTTACCTCTGCATTTTTCCTTTTACTATTCTTTTCCCTTTATTTTTCCAAATGCTGTTTCTCCTTTCCCTTTTCTTCCTTATTTTGGACTGCTTGTTAAAAGCCAGGGAGAGACAGAGCTCGTGTGTATAGATGTGATAATGGGGGTTGGGGGTGCAGAGATGGTAAGGCTGGGGATCCAAGATTATAGACAGTTCTGTTATTCCCCCTTGGCTGTGAGGGCACCAACACATCATAACCTTTAAATGCAAACTTGATGGAGGAGAGAGATGAAAGCATGGAAACAAATTAGATATATCTATAGGGGGTGTTCAACTGGAGAAAATGAGCATTTCTAGCTAATTGGAGTACAGGACATTTCATTATTAAGCTTCATTACAAGGGAAGAGTGCAGCAGGCCTCCTTGGGGATTCCCTGGGCTGCCTTTTGCCCTTTAGAAGTATAATTGTATTTAGGGTGGAGGAAGAAGCAGGAGTTGCTCTTGGTAACTTTGCAGAACACCCAGGGATTTAAAGCAGAGTTTGGAGCAAGGGAGAGGAGGAGGGATGGGCTGGTGGGAGGGTGCTTAGAGGCCTCATTCCCTGACAACACAAAGGAGATGGGAAAAGCTCTGATGGAGCAGAGCTTTTCAGAAGTGAGCTTCAAACCTCACTTCTGAAACCAAGATTGAAGAATTTGGAATGGCAGGAGCAATGTTGATCAGAAAACCTGACTTCCTAGGAAATCTGATATCTATTTTAACTTTTATATTAAAAGGACAAAATGGTGGAATGCAGATACAGTGCAATGGTCTGACAAAACTGTTGTTTCCCAGCATACGTGGGACCTTCTTCTGATGGGCCAGGGAAAGGCCTGGTAGTGGTGGTGGGTCCTTTAACTGGGCCTTGGTTGGGTGCATATTAACTTCCATCCATGAAGGGGCAGTCTGATGTTGTCCATAAAAGATTATCTGACTCAGATAATGAACTTGGCTTTACAGTTCTGACTCCTTTTCCTGCTGCTGCTACTCCAGGGTTCATGTCCAAAGTACAATCAGTCCCCCAGAAAACTCTGATCCAGGGTGTTTGCTTCAAAGAAATGACTTGTCTAGGTTCTTTCTAGTCAATCAGATTATCTGGTATTTAGTGTTCTCTAGAAAGCTGAGAAAAGGTATTATTTTGTCATGGAGAGTTTGTACCCCAGAGCAGGGGGTACAGAAGCTGTCATTTCAAAGCAGTGTTTCTTGTGATGCCATCAAAGGTCCAGAATTTTTGCTTTTTTCCCACCGAAACTATCCTTTGCTTTTTACTAAAAGTCTGTGCTTAGTTCCACCTCTCTGAGGTACCTGGGACTTTAAATATGTAGGCTATCTTCCTGTGGCTGGTAGACCTCTTCCCTAATGGAGGCCTGATCCCTTTCTTTAGTGGATAGGGACCTCCCTGGTGATAGGGTGAACCTAGGATTTATGAGCTCACTGAGTACCTGTAGGAAGCAGCTCATTTCTATTTCCCTCTTTTTTCCTCTTTCTTCCCACAAAGAGGGGAAGTACACATTCTACTTCCCCAGAGAAAGCAGAAGAGATGATCAGAGGAAGCAGTTAGCACCTCATGAAAATTAACTGAGCAATAGATAGCCAACACTATTACTTAATTTGCAGACATAGGTCCTGTACCCTTCCTTCTCTCAGCTCAGTTTATCTGTCACCTGTTTCTGGGCCTGTATGTCAGGGTGGCAGGCAGTCCCTTAGTCTCTGGTGCCCTCCTGCCAAGCTATAGCAACCTCTCCTGAGATGAACCACATGCAGTCCTCTGCTTTCACCTTCATCACTTTGTATTGATGACACAATTTCTTCTGGGTCAGAGTCACCTCTACCTCCAGAAGACACCTTGGAATCAGTGAGAGTGTGCCTATGTGGATTCCATTGTTTCCATTTCTCTGGAGCATGGAGAGGTTGTTAGGAACCTACTTGTTGAGTTTTTGGCAGTTAGTATATTTCTTGAAGTTATTTTATCCTGTTCTCCTCTGGGTTATCTCCTGCCCATTCTTCTTGTCATGGCTCCCCTTCCCTATGAATCCTTATTCTATTAGTGATAGAGTATGTGGAAATGTTGTGTTGAAGTTGTGTGTTTCTCAAACAAGTCATAATGGGCAGTTGTGGTTGTATGGGAGACTACAGAGCTGAACATGGCACAGGGCAAGCTCTGTGAAGTTGGCAGAGGCCCAGGCCCATACTGGTGGCAGCTGACCTGCGGATTCTGTGCAGGGTATCATCAGGGTCTAAGCTCCTTGGCTTTTTTACAGAGGGATAGCAGAATATTGGAGCAGGATGGAAAGCTGGTTTTTCTCTAGAAACTTTAGACTTGAGGGTACCTCAAGTTAGCAGCTGGAAGTGTCTGACACCTGGCACAAGTACTCTGTAGAAATGAAAGCCTTAAGTAATATGGGTCACAGAGCCATTAAGTCAGGAACCCATATGACTGCTAAGTGTATTTGCAAATTTGTGTCATTTCTTATCATTCTTCTAAAAGATTTGTATTCCATCTCAAGTGACTTAGTGGGAGAGAAAAGAAGCTTCCAATCAAGCTTCCTTTCTTTGGTGTCCTACTGTTTTTCCAAAGAGAAAACCCCATAATTTTATAATGTGGGATTTCAGAAATGCATGACAAAAACATGGCACCAGAAAAAAATCTATTCCAAAGCAGTTGTCTGTGTGGTGTGAGTGGGTTGAGCTAACCTCGAGGAATTGGATGGGATGGGCAGGCAGCTGCTTAGGGAAGGATTTCCAGGCTCAGCAACTGCTTAAACTCCTATGTGAAACCCTCTCCTACTTCAGAGACCCAATGAGAACACTTCCTTGCCTCATCCTCTCTAAGGTGGTAGTTGCCCAAAGAAGGTGCAGAGTCAGCACTCTGGGACCCTGTGGAAAGGAACCAGCAGGGGCAAAATGACCTGTCGATGAGAGCTCCATTCCCTGGAAATAATAGGAGAACAGATAAGTTCACCACTGGAATCTCCTCCTCACATTTTAAGAGTCCCTGCCCAGGCCTGGGGCCAGGAGGATGTGATTCTTGGGAATAAGTGGGCTCTGGCAGCCTCTGGATGTTAAGCCCCATTTGGAAAGCCATGCATACCTACAGCTAGCAATACTGCATGCGTGTGTATGGACTTGGGGAGCTCAAGGTCCCAGAGTTTTGCAGTAGGGCTGACTGAAGCCATGCTTGTGTCCCATCCCTAACCACCACCATCCCACCCCTGCCAAGAGATAGAAAACTTCCCTCCAGGCCTCTTGGGACCAACTCTGGTTCTACTGGAACTTTAAATCTCAGAGAAGAGTTAATAGGTATTATGTGCTGTGGGATCACTGTAGTCTGTTTATGATCTAAGTCCTGGGTTTGAAATTAATTGGATTGCAGAAACAACTTCTTTTATTATTTTTTCAAACCAACTAAATACCCCAAAACCAAATTTTAAAACCCCCAACCTTTCATCCTTCTCCCTCTCCCTGTGGCTTTATTTGCTGGGTATTGAAAAGTGCTTTCCCCAGCCTCCTCTGGGTTGCTGTGCCGAACAAAGTGAGAAACCCAGGGAAGGAGGAAGCTGGTGCCAAAAGTGCTGGCTGGCTGCCCCTCCTAACTCTGAGTCCCGTGGCCTGCCCCGGCCGCCTCAGTCTGGGCCACAGCCCAAGCAAGCAAAGGCGCCTTGACTAGCAACAAGCCCCAGCTTTGTTGCACCTAGAGGGGAAATGCTTTATGGAGTCCAAGGATCTCCTCTGAGAACACCTGTGCCTCTCGGCCTCCTGCCTAGCTGGGGCCTTCTGGCATGGGGGCCACTGCGTTCCAGCCAGCAGGCTGATCCTAGGGAGTTGAGAGGTGGGAGATAGCTAAAGGTGCTGTGGTCAGTTTCAGGGGGCTAAAATTCCAGTTTGCCCCTTTAAGGGATCTGTTGAGGCCCTGGCCAGGTTAAATTTGTCTTGTCTGTCATCAGCATTGACAGTAGCTTTCTAAGTGGTCTGCAGTATAGACAGGGAACCCGAGGTCTCACTTCTTACCCCAGTTCCTCATGCTTCAGGAGGGGAAGCATACAGGAGGGAATGGTGAGGTCCCCTTTGCTAGGCTACTACCTTGATCAAGAATCCCAAGTGACACTCTTTTGCCTAACCAGTGGTGATGATAATGATGAGAGTGACTAGCACTTACAGCATGCAACTCAATGCCAAGCACAATGCTGAACACTTTATATCTCATTTAATCCTCCCAGATAGGTCCTGTCATATCCTCGGTTTACATGTAAGGAAACCAAGGCCATGTTAACTAACATGGCTGGAGTCACATCTCTTATAACTGATACACCCAGAGTTTGAATCCTGGCATCTGACTCCAGAGTTCGTGCTTTTTAATTGCCGTGCTGCACTTTCTGCTTCCCCATCCCATGCTGCACTCTCCCATTTGGGATTAGAACTTGTTGATTGTCTTGAACTATTTCCAATTTTTTCAAAAACTATGAATTCAAGACTTGATTTTCTGGCTGGACCTTATACTGCCTAAGGACAAGCCTATGTGAATTTTGTTTTTCTTGAACACCCCAGCACTTATCACAGGGCTGGCTTGGAGAGCCCTCAGGTATTTTTTGAAGGAATGAAGCCCCTGTCTTTGCCTGCCCCCAGCTTAGGAATTGCCCAGGCAAGGCCTTGTTTTGTGAGAGGGGTGGCCATTCCCAGAGCAGGAGCTTCTGTTTGTCCTGGGAAGGCAGCCTCTGAGTGTGTCTGAGGAAAAGGTGAGGGGGAGAGGGTGTCCTATATAGGCAGTACACGAAGTTGGTGCAGGGGCAGCAGGAAGATGGGAAGACAGAATCCAGGCCAGATGTGACTGGGAGCAGAGCCAGTTGTTCTGAGCAACCTGTGTCATGCACCTTTACGGGCCTCCCGTCTTGCAGGCCTGCTTGTCTCCTGCAAGCTGTTGGATTACTAGCAAGGGTGTGAGGGCAGGGTTTGGTCTCACATCTCTGAACTGTAAGTGTTGGGACTAGCCACGCTTTACTTTGTAGATTTTTTTTTAGAGAATCACTTTGAAACACTTTTGTGAGGGCTTAGGGTGGGGGAGTGAGGGTGGAAACAGTAGTTCCTAGCAGCTTGCCCAGGCCAGCAAAAGAGTGAGGTGGGGTAGCACATCATATCGTAGCAGTTTTCATTGCTAGATCTCAGTGTTGGATAAACAGGCAAAAAGTTTGACCTGACCACCACCTACAAACCATATGCCAAACTACTACAAGTGTCCACAGCCATAGTTGGCCCTGGATATAGTTCATCTAGGCTGTCAGAGAGTCTACTGCGTGTGGTGAGGTTTTGGATGGCAAATAGGGGCATGGTCCCATTTCTGTTGGCATGACTGGAGGGCAGCCTGGGCAGCAGGGCTGTAGAGCAGTAGTCTGTGCTGTGGGCAGCTCAGCTTTGTTCTTTTTCATCAGTCCCAGGTTCTGCTGGATTATGTTATTAGCAGAGTAGCCTTGGAGAGTATCTGGTTCCGGGGTTTCTAGACAGGGCTCTAAAGATTTGTGTCAAAGGCAGGAGGGTGGGAAGTCACATGGGTGATGACTATTCATCTGAAATAGCTCCCCTGGTACTTAGAAATCTATTAGAGATGCTAACTCACAGAAGTGTTTTTTATAGAGAATCACTTTGAAACACTTTTGTGAGGGCTCGGGGTGGGGGTGAGGGTGGAAACAGTAGTTCCTAGAAGCTTGCCCAGACCAGCAAAAGAGTGAGCTTGCCCAGGCCAGCAAAAGAGTGAGGTGGGGTAGCACATCATATCGTAGCAGATATGATGTGTTAGCAGAACACATGTTCTTTTTATAGTTGAAAAATATTGTTCTTTTTACAGTTGAAAAATATTGTTCTAGTGTAACTGTTTCCCATTTCACAGACAAGAAATTTGAGGTCCCAGGAGATTATAGGCTTGCCCAAGATTAAGCAGCTTGTGAGCAGCTGAGCTGGCACTAAATGCAAGCCTGCCAAGCCCCAGCCCTCTGCCCTCTAGTGTACTGTGGTCCTGCTTTCCTGGGGGCCTGCTCTGGTCTGGGTTCTGGGTGTCTTCACCTGGCAATTATCTCAGATCCTCATTCTTTCTCTCACCTCTGCACAACCGTTTGTCAAACAGCCCTCTGTTCTGTTTATCATTTTTGCATTTTTTTCAAGGAGAACTGCTGCTTTCTCTCCTGGGTCTGGGGTCAGGGCTCTTCTAGGGCTGGTTGTGAGAGGCCGGCAGGCTGGCTTGCTGCTGGCTCTGCAGTTACTTCTGCTGCTGAAGCCATGTGCCAGCCTTTGCACACCTTGGCACAGACCCTGATAAGCCACATGCTGCTCCCACCGTGTGTCTCCCTAGCATTGAAGCCACTTCTAAGCAGAGGACTCTCTTTCCTCTGCTCAGCACTGGTTAGTAGGACTGCTATGGTGGCAACAGTAGAGTTAAGTGTCACAGGAATCTCCTGAGTCTGTCTCTGTGTTCCCAGGAGAATCTCTTTCCCTGATGATTCCTGACTCTGGGGTGTCCATGAAGGCCCAAAACATGATGTGAGCTCCAGCCCCAGGCCCTCTGAGGAGAGCTGAGCAGATACAGCACTGTGGCCACTCTGTCACATAGCCACCTCTCTTGTCCTATGCTGGCTCGGGCTCAATTCACTATCCTTTCCCTATCTTTGCTTCAGAAATGCAGGGCTGTGGTGCTAAGTACAGGTCAACTGTCTTATAGGCCGCCATCTCCCAGAAAGCTATTTGGGGTGCCAACCCTGATTGGAAGACACAGATCGGGAGGGTGAAGGTAACGGATGGCAGCACCTTCTTTCCCTTGTCCAGGCCCCAGTCCCAGCAGCCCTGACTGGCCCTGGTCTGGCTCACCACAGGGCCCAATTGAGAGGCCTCTTTTGTTTGGCCTGCACAGAGCAGCCCCAGCTCACCATTCCCACATGCCAGAGTTTCCCCACCATTCACTGGGAAGGCTGAAAAGACCTCAGCTAATTGCGTTGGGCTGAAAATTACCACTTTCCTGCGTTCCCCTGCTGCTGAGGACATTTGTGTCACTGCTGTATTTAGGGGGAACAAAGGCCCCCTGTGGGGAGAGCCCAGGTACAAATGTGGGATGGGGGGAATAATTGTGGTCTCTCCAGGTGAAAGCCCCTGTTAAACTTCAGTAAGTCAATTAGGCTTGGAGGGGAGGGCAGAGACCCCCACAATAAACTGTTCCCACCAAGCAATTAAAGAAAATCATTTTAGCTTTGAGGAAAGAAACTGCTTATTAGAAATTTGTGCCCCCCCCCCCTTTCGTACCACAGCCCCCACCTAGGGATGAAACAACAAAACGCCTTCCTCAATAGAAGTGTTTCTCCTCCTTCCACTCATTGTGTGGCCTGAAAGCACTTACTAGGGGAGGGCAGAGGGAGGGACAGAGACAGACCAAAAGGGAGAAAAATCACAGGGGCTTAACACCTGGGCTGGTGCAAAATCACCACTGCCCAGTAGGGTTGGGTAAAGAGACCCTGTGGGCACAGTGTGTCCCCAGGATGTGTGTGGAGCTTGCTGTGTGGGAAATATGTTATCCATGGACTGCTGTTTGCTCCTCAGCACAGAGACACTATGCAGTGCCTGCGTATATGTGGGGCATCCTGTGTGCCCCCTTACCAAAGGGAGCAAACACAAGGCGTTGTGTGTGTGTGTGTGTGTGTGTGTGTGTGTATACTATCCTCAGCAAAGGGTGGCAAGGCCAAGACAACCCAGCTGGGCATGCACCTCTTGCAAAGGCTGTGACTGGGCCCATGTTCCCTCTTCTCCCAGGAGCCAAATTCCAGCACCTGGGAGTTAAGCCACAGCATAGCTTTCTGCCTCAGACAGTCGGCAACTGAGGGCTGAATGGCCAGCAGCCACCTCCTGGCCCTTGGCTAGGAATGGTTTGCGGGGATTAAGGGGTGGACGTGCTAATCTCTGCAGTCTTGCTCTCCATGTTGCTTGGGTGGGATGAAGTATGGAGACTCAGCAGGAAAGATATCAGTGGCCCAGGTTGGCACATGCTTTCTTGGTATCTAGCTCACCTGATATGGCTTATGGGTGTCTCTAGTTGGCAACCCCCCATCCCCAATTTCTGAGGAGAAGCACGAATTGGAAAGATAAAGTGATCTGATTTCTTCTTATCTAGGGAGGATGGAGAGGGGAAGGGAGGTCAACTCGTGCATCAGGAGTCTATAATTTGGTAATTTACAGGTACATATGGACATGTATCCTCACAGATCACAGGTAGTATAGGCACACCCTACCCTTCCCTAAATCTTGGCACTTTAGAAAAGGGCCTGGTGGCGCTGATGGTGGTCATGGCATTGAGTCAGGCACTGCCCTGGCCCCAGTGCTTCCCTGTGGCTCATGATGTGTTTGGCCTTTATGCCAATGTTCCAAAGAGGTGAAATTAAACATCGAGGGGCAGACTTTTCCCAGAAAGCAAATATGCCAAGTTGTTTGCCTAGCAGGGGGCCTTAGGAGGTAGAATTTGGTGTCTACAGGCTGGCAGTAGGGAGGCAAGGGGTGTTGACAAAGTCCTGAGCAGGAGTGTGGAGAGGCGGTTCTGTGGAGACCAAGGGAGGTTGTAGAGGGGTGGCATAGGAGAGAGAGCAGGCAGCTCACTGTGGCAGGCTCCACATGGTGGCAACCTGTGAAGAGCTGGGTCTTCAGAGGAACCTGAGCCTCACGTACTTACCATGTTTTGCTTCAGTTTTTTATTGCATATATATTCATAGATACATATCCTTAAACACATATACATGTGTGTCTATGTACTATATAGTAACATTTATAGAGTTTTTATATGGCATATATCATTTATTATTTTTATGTACCACAATGTGATTTTCCATCAATGGGCTTTGGTTTCCTCATACCTAATTTCTTTTCTTTTCTTTATTTTGAGACAGAGTCTCACTGCGTTGCCCAGGCTAGAGTGCCATGGCGTCAGCCTAGCTCACAGCAACCTCAAACTCCTGGGCTCAAGCGATCCTCCTGCCTCAGCTTCCCGAGTAGCTGGGACTACAGGCATGTGCCACCATGCCTGGCTAATTTTTTCTATATATATTTTTAGTTGTCCAATTAATTTCTTTCTATTTTTAGTAGAGACGGGATCTTGCTCTTGCTCAGGCTGGTTTTGAACTCCTGACCTTGAGCGATCCGCCCACCTCGGCCTCCCAGAGTGCTAGGATTACACATGTGAGCTACCGCGCCCAGCCCCTCATACTTAATTTCTGACTTAGACTTCAAATATCTTTCTGATATGGGGTCAGAGTCATTTAAAAAGAGAGTGAGGCCGGGCGCAGTGGCTCACGCCTGTAATCCTAGCTCTCTGGGAGGCTGAGGCAGGCGGATCGTTGGAGCTCAGGAGTTCGAGACCAGCCTGAGCAAGAGCAAGACCCCGTCTCTACTACAAATAGAAAGAAATTAATTGGCCAACTAATATATATAGAAAAAATGAGCTGGGCATGGTGGCGCATGCCTGTAGTCCCAGCTACTTGGGAGGCTGAGGCAGCAGGATTGCTTGAGCCCAGGAGTTTGAGGTTGCTGTGAGCTAGGCTGACGCCACGGCACTCATTCTAGCCTGGGCAACTAAGCGAGACTCTGTCTCAAAAAAATAAAATTAAAAAATAAATAAATAAATAGAGAGAGAGTGAGAGGGGTGTTTTGAGACTATTTTAAGTGTGTGTTTTGTGTTTTTTTGTTGTTTTTTTAAGAAAAACAATCTTATGTGCATTGTGTGAGTTTTCTGTTTGGTTCCTCTTGCATTTTGTGTGTGTGTGTGTTACTCAGAGGGATTCAGAAGTAGAATATTTGAGTTTGCTCCTATAATCAAATTTATTTTTCCCTAGGTTTTTGGGTCATTTGTACCAAGTCAGAGTGGGGAAGAGATAAAAGAAATTGTAACAAAGGTGTTGCTCAGGGTTACAAAGAAAGATCATAGTCAGTTGGTTTTAATTGTGTATGTGTATTTTTTTTAAACTTTTAATTCTGTAAAATTTCAAACATACACAAAGTGAAAATAGTAAAATTAACTCTTATGTTCTCTATCAGCATCTTAATTATATTGTGCATGCTTTTAATTCAAATTAGATGAATACCTGGAAAATATCTTTAAATTATTTATCTTTTAGATGCCTGGCACTATAGCTGTTGAAAGTGGAAGGGTCTGAGAGTAGCCCAAATTCAGTCCCATCACAATGAGGCTTGTGGTTTCCAGTAGAACTTTCAGTTTCCTCAGTCCATAAAGAGGGATTCAAGGGGCCAAATCTCTAAATATCAGGGCTTTGTCCCTTGGAAACTATACACCCATCCCTCAAAGAGCATCCCTGTTATCTGCTGTTGTCCAAACCATCTCCCCACCTCCTACTGGGAGTGGAAGGGAAGATTTTTCCAGGCACTGTTTTTGGGCCTCATTGTAAGAGAATATCTCATCTCCTTTTTGGAGTTCCAGGCCAGCCAGTACTGCTGTTTATCTGCTCTCCTAGCAACCCACCAGCTATTGATTTTGTGGTTGAGGTATTTGTTCTTAGTCAGGCCTCAAAGTATCCAGTAGATTGGCACAGCCAGGTATCTGCCATCCAAGTGCTAACTAGGCCCAATCCTGCTTAGCTTCGGAGATCAGATGAGATCAGGCACATTCAGGGTGGTATGGCCCTAGACAAACCAGGTATCTAAGGCTTCAGTTAGTCTTAGTGAGGACATTCAGTTGGGTCAGAATCCCAGCAGCTACTGAACAGAGGCACTGTAGTGTTCAGGACAAATTGGTTGTAAGTGACAGAAACCAAATTCAAATTAACATAAATAAAAGTGAGAATATTTGGTTCATGAAATCCAAGGGAAAAGCTGAACAACCAGGCCAAAAGAAGAATTCAAATATAGCAGGCCTCAGGAATAGCTGGACTCAGAAGCCACAGTGCTGCCAGGACTTCTGGGGTGTTCATCTCTGTTTCTTCTTGGATCTTAGTTCCTTCCTTTCTCCCACCTGACTAGCTTATTCCAGAAGGCTGCTAAGAGCTCCTAAGTTTGGCAACTCATTGCTTAAGTCATAGGGAGTGACTGGCTTCCCAAAATCTTAGGGCAGAGACTCACTGGCCCAACTTGGCTCAGCTGCCCACCCCTTGATTAACTAATGGTCCAGGGAGGGATAGTAAGAACATGGCAGATCTCTCAGGAATCACATGTATCAAAGGAGACTGTAGGGCAGACAGAACAATAGGTATCTACTGTTTTTATAAAAATTAAGTTACTCCATGATATCCAGTACCAAAATGTCCATGTGAATAGTGATCTAGCTCAAAGACCTTGGCTACCAGCTCTCAAACAAAGTTAAGAGTCTGGAAGGAACTGTTGCACTACAGCCTTTGATGTCTTCCTCCTCACTTTATTACTAGTCAGCTAATTAGGGATTCTTTCTTTGTAAGGTGTTGATGGTGTCCTTAGAAAAATCTGCCATCTTCCTAATGTGACATGCACAGGGGAAAGAACCTGGCTGCAGACACAGGGTTGGATCAATAAGCAGTGGCCTACCACCCTCCCAGTGGGGCAGAGAGAAACTGGAGCCAAGTCCTGGGATGGCAAAAGCCTGACTTGTCTAGGCCTCCCCCAAAGGAAAATGACTAGCAGGCTGCATGATTTGGAATTAGACTGTAGGAATATAGTTTACCTTCCAGATTAGTGTGGAAGACAGGAACTCATGCCTTTCCTCTCTTTAGTACCATTGTCAAGAGGACAGGAAATCTTGAAGAGGAACAAAGTTCAAGGTCAAGATTCCTAATGCTGCTAACTAATTTGGACACAAGGAAGCTCCTCAGAACTTTGCCTTCCTGAAAAGCCCTGTAATGGAAATCTTGCAGAGAAAGACCTCTGCTACTATTTCCGACCTTATGAGTTTTCTGCTTTTCCCAGTAATGTAAGTCTCATTGTATGTAGCCAATGTGAAGACTGGGGACCTTGTTGTCTCTGATCACACAGAAGGAGTTGACATATACACCAGAGTTTACTGCTGGCACTCCTCTACAAATGAAGCACTCCTTTCTTGAGGAATAGACTTTACTCGCTAGGTCTTATTGTTATGGATCCTTCTTCTGTAGCCCTGCTGTGTATAATTAATGATGCGTAACAAGCCCTGCTGGCCTATCAACCTCCATGACACCCCCTTCCTTCTCCTTGTGCTGCCCTTGCCCCAACCCATAGCCTTCAGGGTAATGGTGGAACATGCCACAGCAATCAGATCAGGTTGAAGAGTGTAGAGCTTCACCTCCCCTCCTACTACCTCTGTCCTGATGGAAGGAAGTGGTTCAAGGATGCACATGGTGGTGGTGAATCCATAGGTCGACACTGTCCCTCCTGCCTCCCTTTTTTCAGTTTGCTGGATGTTACTGTAGGACTCTTTACCATTGGTTGGTGATCAGGGGCCCTCTTCTTTTAAGCCCTGCCATAATTATGAGGCCCTTCGATGGGGAAAGCCATGTGGTAGATAGTGTAGAATGGATCTCCTGCCCTTTGTGTCCTCCAAGAAAACCTTTTTCTAGAAGATCTTGATTGTGTGTTTATGCTTGTCATATGAAATGACTTTCCTAGGTTGGTGTTTATGAGCATTGAGAATGCAAATAAGAGCCAACCAATCTCTAGTGAACTCCATTGGCTCTGTGCCAAATTGTTACAATGGGTCAGGAATGTGGAGCATTGGGATCATAGGTCACATAAATTTCTCTGTGACCTGTCTTCATCTTTCTTCTCTATTGGCCTTATGAACATTTAATGCTCTTAACCAAATCTGGATCAAGTCTAAGTCTCAGGGTCTCTCTGTGGTTCTTAATGTAGGTATGTTTATGTTTTTTTATTCTTTTTGAGACTGGGTCTCATTCTGTCACCCAGGCTGGAGTGCAGTGGCACAATCATAGCTCATGGCAACCTCAAACTCCTGGGCTAAAGCAGTCCTCCTGGCTCAGCCTCCCAAATAGCTAGGACTACTATTTTTTGTAGAGATAAGTCCCACTTATTTGCCCTCCCATTGGACTGTATCAGATTATATACTCACAAACAGTGTGTACAATTACCTGTTTCCTCCTTACACTTACCAGTACTGGCTAATATCAGTTTTTTGAAAAATTTTGCTACCCCGATGGGTAGAAAATATTTAATTTGGGGAGTAAGTATAGAATAGTGATAAGAGATGGACTTTACAGCCCACCTGGCTGAGGTCAAGTCAGGAGTGTCCCCTCCTACTAGCTGTGTGACCTTGGTGAGTTCCTTAACCTCCCTATTCCTCAGTTTCCTCACCTATAAAATGGGGATAATATTGGTAGTACATTCCTCATAGTGACTTCTTGAAAAGTTTTTTATTATGGAAAGTTTTAAAATTACACAAAAGTAGAATAATTACCAACTCTTGGATAATCTTGCTTCATCAATACTCCCCACACACTTTCCCCTCACATATTATTTTGAAGCAAATATTAGACATATAATTCTATCCATAAATCTTTCAGTACGTACTCTGAAACTGCAGTCCCCAAGCCCCAGTCCACGGCCTGTAAGAGACCAGTTTGTAGAGGTCCACCTCCCGCAAATCCCCGTCGCTTGGAAAAATTGTCTTCCATGAAACCAGTCCCTGGTGCCAAAAGAGTTGGGGACCATTGCTGTAAAAGATAGTGATACTTTTAAAATGTAGTCACAGTATCATTATTATACCCAGAAAAATATTATCAAATATATAGGAATGTTCTGAGGGTTAAATAATCTATGTAAACTGATCAAAACAACACCTGGCACATAGTAAATACTGTGTGTTTGTAATTATTTTTATTGTTTTTCTAATTTGTAGTTCTTTGCCTACTAGAAGTTTAATGTTATTTTGTGTTTTTTGGCCAGATATATTGTTTTTATAAATTAGTTATTCAAATTTGTGCTCATTTACCTACTTTTCCTTCTGTGATTTATAAGATTTCTTTATATATTCTGGCCGTTAATCTTTTGACTATACATGGTAATTCCTTTTAGCTTGTTGTTTATGATCTCTTCTGTGGTATAGAAGTTTTTGTTATTTGCAGGTTATTTCTGTCATCTTTACCTTTCTGGCTTCAGAATTTTGTGTTGGTCCTAAGAATGTCTTTCCAAGATTATAAAATTATTTTCTTGTATTTTATTCTTATACTTTTATGGTTTTTCATATAGTTTAAAAATGTAGCTGGATGTGGTGGCATACACCAGTATACTGTCCCAGCTACTCTGGAGGCACAAGGATCACTTTAGCCTAGGAGTTTGAGGCTACAGTGAGCAATGATTATGCCACTGCACTCCAGCCTTGGTGACACAACAAGACCCTGTGTCTTAAAAAAAGTGTATATCTCCTTAATCCACCTGGAATTGATGTCTGCTGGGAAGTAGGGCTCTAATTTTATCTTATTTCCAGATATGTATCCAATGGTCTCTATGCTATTTATTGATTAGTTCACTCTTTACTCTCTTTAAAGGCCATACTTAAGATCTACTGATTCTCTACAAATATGGCTGTGGCTTTGGATTCTTTATTCTGATCCATTGATCTATTCTAGTGTGAATAGCATACTATAGCTTTATAGTATATTTTTATCTGGTAGAGCAATTTTTTTCTTATTGTTCTTTTTCAGTTATTCCTGGGTTATTCTTGTGCCTTTCCCCTCTCGGATGAATTTTAGAATTGATTGAGTGACAAATCTTGTTTAGATGGGATTGTATTGAATTTATAGGTTAATTAGGGGAGAATTGACAGTTTTATAATCTTGAGGCTTTATCTGGAAACATGATATATTTCTCCACTTATTCAATAAGTCTATGTCCTTTTGTAAAGTTTTATGTTTTTTTCACATAGGTCTTTGCTGAATTTGTTTGTTTTCTCTTGTTTTTTTGTTAGGTTTATTCTTGGATATTTTATAGTTTTTGAATTCTTTTGGTGAATGGATTTTTAATTACATTTTCAATTGGTTATTGCTGGTATATACTAACAACTAACATCCATGGGGGTTTGCTACATACCATACGCTATTATAAGCATCTTATCCCATATAATTTTTACAACAAGCCTATGCCTAGGTACTATTTTTATTTGTTTTACAAATGAAGAAACTGGGCTTTAGAGAGGTTAAATAACTCACCCAGGATCACACAATTCCTGGGTGACAGGGCCAGCCACACCTGCACTTCTTTTCCACTGTTGCATGCAGCATGCCCGCAACCTCATCCCACTCTGGTATTAGTTGGAATGGTTTTTTAGTTGAGTCTTTCAAATTTTCTAGATAGACAGTCATATTGTCTGCAAATAATGATCATGTGTAGCTCATCTTTATCCATGCCTCATGTTGAGTACCTAGTTTTGTGAATATTGTATTATCATTTCTCAGAAGTCTGACCCAGTCAGTTTTTCTTTTAGCACTGAAACATGTTGCCATTTCTTTCTTTCAGGAGCACATGGAGCAGTTGCTTATGTGTGCTTTATCATTGTAGTATGTTTTCTTCCACTTTTTCTTTTTTCTATGCATAGGCTCTTTTTAAAGTAGTTGTAATAATGCTATTGGTATCTTACTTTTTTCTGTTGTAATGGTATATCATAAGCATCTTGCCTGTATTCTTTGGGAATATCATTTTAAATGACTGTATAATAGTCCATTAAGTAGATGGATCATTATTTATTTAACATGTTTTGGTCTTGACCCCTTGAAGGCATCTCTATGAGGTAATGGCATTGCAGTGCTGTGTGAAATGGAACTTTTAAAAATTTGCCTTAAACTTAGTAAAGCTTCAGATAAGCCTCTTGGTCTTATTATTCTTTAGTTTGATGAACAATGTTGTATTTACCTTCCCCTGCCTAGTCTTACAGTTTTAGTACTAGGGACCCACCTCCCCATGTCTAGATAGTCACTGCTCTGGATGGTAGGCCCAACAAGCATGTCCCTGTCCCCTATCACAGATGTGACCCAAGCAGCCTTCTAGTTCGTGTACAGCATTCAGGTGAATGTTTCCCTAGCTACAAAGTGGATGTTTGCTGGAGAGAGAATAAGATTTGCCTGTTATTTTCCCCCTTCCCAAACACATCTATTTCCCTACCCCTTTGGTGACCCAGGGTGCCCTGTTGGCTGGATCTTAGGATCTGGCTGTCTCACACTTTCATCTGCCTCCTGCCTGTGTCTTTCCCTTTCCTGACTTCTGTTGACCTCCTATTCCCACTCCACTAGTCCCTCCCTCACAGTGCTGTCACTGCAGCTATGCTCCTGGCTTCCCCTTACCGAGTGAGTTTGTGTGACCTTCGCACTGTATTCATGCTTCGGGACTTAGTGCTGTAATGATGTCAGTGGCGGAGGTTAGCAGATGGCGGCAGCAGCAATGAGACCTGACATGTTCTAATGACTCCCTCCTTCCCACCCTTGCTGGCCAAGCTGATGGAGGGGCAGGGGTTTCCTTGAGGTATTTAAGGAGGGGCCAAGGGAAATCGGGGGGCCCCCAGGTGCCGATGAGGCCTGTGACCTTTGCTGCTATAATATCAGTGTTTCACAAGCAGGGCGGTTCGGGAGCCCACTTGCAGCCCATCAAAAATTGATTTAATTGCAATTTTTCCTCCAATTAGGAGCACTGGAGCCTGACTAATTGGAGTAATAGAGAGTAATAAGGCTCAGATAAAAAGCCTTCCTCGGCCGCCTTTGTATCTCGTGTCAGTGCCTGTCAGAGGTCAGAGAGCTTGCATATTCTATTAGGCAGCCTGGCCTTCATTTGTACAAATTAGTTTACCCAACAGTAATTAAAATGCCAATGCGGGTTGAAGAGAACTGAATACACTTGATGGGCATGTTGGTGAATGATGTGACAGCTCTGGTGGCCTCCCTTGCCAAAGTGTGTCAGCCCAGGCTCAGAGGCTGCTGGGGCCTGGGCCAGCTGGGTGGCTCCAGGCCAGCCACGGGGCACAGCTGCTAAGCACGCCACTTCTGCTGCCCCACCTCAGAGCCACTCGGTCTCTGCTTTCTTCTTCCAGGTGGAGTCATTTGTCAATTCATTCATTCATTCATTTGTTCAATAAGCATTTGCATTTTCAATATGTGTCAGGCATTATACTATATGCTGGAGATACAAACAAGACTAATTGTTGTAATGTAGCCCAGAGAGAGTTATGGGACGAGGAGTGGTAAATAACTAGGGCTCTGAAATCAAGACTGACTGGGTTCTAATTCCAGTCCACTAATTGCTACCTGTGTGAGCTAGAGCAAGTTACGTTACTTCTTTGAGCCTCAGTTTCCTGATCTGTATAATAGTGAAAGTGGTACCTACTGCATAGTGTTATGATGATTAGATACGATAATGCTTTTGAAACACTTGCTCAGCACCTAGCATCTAGTAAATGCTCAATAAATTACTAGTGTTACTAAGAGGGCCTAAATTAATGCAGAAGCAGCAAGAATCTCTCTTCCTGCCCATGCCCAAGGAATTTCCCTTACCTTCCTCTCCTCTTTACTATGTCTTATTATTTTCTATTTCTCAACTTGAGTGCAGAATCCCAATTCTCCTGGCATCTTTCTCTGGTGTGAGACATCTATGTCTACTTCTTGGGCCTGATGATGAGCTCTGTGATGCCAGGTTTGCCTGAGCTAGGGCCACAGGGCAAGTAAGGTAGGTTGAGGGTCTGGGCAAGGTCTGCAACAGAATGAGAAATTGTAGAAGGCTGGCTTCTGGTGAGGGCTTTCTAGTCCAAAAAGAGTTGAGCTTACAGAGTCAAAATGACTTTTAGACCCTCTAGCTAAGAGAGAGAGTGTGTACCTCTATGAGTGTGCATGAGAGAGAGAGAGAGAGTGTGTGTGTGTTAACATTAATTTTTAGGTACTGTTGGTACCTCTATCTTTTATCTGGTTGTGGTGCTTATGAAGGACTTCTCACTCCCCCAGCAATGTGTGACTGTGTCTTGTGTCATTCAGGTTTGAGTGTTTGGTGATCTGAGACTTGTTTCTTTAAGAAGCATATGGACCATCTTTCACAGTCCACATGATTAGGTTTCCCAGCTATGTTGGCTTTGGGCTCTGGAAGACACTTGGTTCAGTTCTACAAATTTGTATTGAGTGCCTCCTCTGGGCCAGCCACTGTGCTGGGCATTGCAGTACCTGGGAGCCATAAGATGGCCCATGATCTCAAAGGGAAGATAAGAAGATAAATAAAAATTGCCATTTGTCCCATGAGCATGGTAGGGACTCGAAGGATGGCCAACCTACCTGGGGAACCACCAGCTCCTGCCTCTGCCTGTGCAACACAGGTTTGATGTCCTTGTACCTAGGATACCATAGAGAGAAGAGATGTGACTAAGGGCAAAAGCCATTTGAAT
Source organism: Mirza zaza (assembly GCA_008750895.1). Taxonomy (NCBI): domain Eukaryota; kingdom Metazoa; phylum Chordata; class Mammalia; order Primates; family Cheirogaleidae; genus Mirza; species Mirza zaza. Next base: position 23,208 of record VSMD01006612.1, read on the forward strand.
TTTCATTCTTTTCTGAGAGGAGCTAGCTTTTTAAGTATTTTCAAACCCTAAATTGAGGTTGGAGCAAAGGCATTTGGTGGGGAAAATTCTTTGAGTAGTCTCTTAGGAGGAGCCATCCAAGGAATGGTACATGTTTTCATCTAGTTGATCTCCAACTATTACCGAGAACCTTTGATGTGCTCAGCACATGAGCCAGCACAGTGAGGGATGTGGAAAGGATCTGGTTGAAGACGTGGGGCTGATGCACATGGAACAGGCGATCAGAGCACAGCATTACGTTTGGGCTAAGTCGCCGTGGAGGTTGGAGGGGAAACTAAGGTGGGGAAACCTTGCCTGTGATGTACAAATCCAACCCCACTCACCCCTTTTCACAGCACTTTATCTGCTGAGTCTCAAGGGAGCGTCTGAGTGTGTGTGCAGCTCACACTCATTTTTGAGTAAATTCACAGAAGTGTGGCCTTTGCTTTATTTTCACTTTATGTCTAATGGGAATAATAATTTCTATCTTGTGGACTGGTGGGGATGTGGAGCATCCCTTTGTGTGTTCCAGAGTAGTAAATTCCTTTTCTTCCCCTGCTCCATGTGTCTGTTGTATACTCTGAGGGGATTGACTCGGGCATACCCTTTTTAATCTTCTGACTTTGTGCCTGTTCTGTGGCTTTTGCCTCATTCTTCCTGATGAACATGGGAATTGGGGCATGGGTTGGGGGGCAAGGATGGCCACAAGTGGTGGGGAGTAGTTTGAGGTGTGCAGGACTGTGTCTACAGCTAGCCTAACCCCCAAGCATCCTGGGAAGTCCCATTGGTTTGGGTGTGTGAGTCCTGGAGAGTGTCCCCTCAGCAGGACCTAGCTCAAAATCTGCTTGACTGTTGTTCTGATGGTTTTTACTGAGTGTTAAATTTGATTAAACTCTTAGGCCTTGTAAGTGCCAGGAAGATGCTCTGCTTTCCCTCCGTCTCTTCCCACTTCACAATGGCTAGGCAAGGGAAAATGGCAGCTTTTGGAAAGAAACATTTATGGGTGTCATGTCCAGGCAATTAAGAAAGCCCTTCATAGGGTAGGAAGGTGAGGGGCATTCCTCTTGGTGGCAGATGATCAGGGCCAGAGGTGGGTGGGCCAGAAGAGAATAGGACAGGGGTCCCTGGGAAGGACGTTTGCACCCCCCGCTGGCCTGCTGGAAGGTGAGAGCTGTGGGAGTGGCAGGGATTAAAGTTCCGTGTTCCTCCCCTCTTTCTCTCTATTGACTTACCTTGATGCTAATTTAGGCCTGTGGCCAGTCAGAGGCCTGCCACAGGCCTCCTTAAGAGATGCCTGTGTGTCTGTGCTGGCGCCCTTCACCTGGCCCCCACTCTTCAAAAGTCTGGAGAGTTCAATTGCCTGCTCAAATGATTTCCAAGTGGCTATTATGTTTCCAACCCAAGGTAATTGGCTTTACCAGTTATTAATGGATTACCTTAAAGAGAAAAATGTCGAGGGAGGGAGGAGAGGGCAACACCTCCTAACTGTGTAGTTTGGTTCTTCAGTGTCCAGTGGAGTGGCTGCTTCCCAGGCTAGGAGTCACTTGGGGCATGGCAGGAGTGGCCGTTTTGGCACTACCACTCTATGGTGTAGTGGTTGCTGGCAATCCCACGGGTCTAGAGGAAGCTGAGATGGAGTATGTCTTTGGAGGAAGTCCTGGCTTGAAGCATGGGGACCTAGGATGCCTCCTATGGCTTCTTTGTCAGCCTGGGATTGAAAGCAGACACCTGCCTTGCAATTTTGATTGTAAATCAGTGGCCTGGCTAATATCTACCCTAATATCTCCCCCATCAGCAACTGGTGAGCCAACTCGCCGCCCCAGACAAAGCCATTGGATTCTCCAGAGCCTTTTCTGTGGAAACCCATCTCCCCACTGAGATACTTGGGATCAGAGAGCCACCATACTGAGAAGGGCCAGGGTGGATGGGCTGTTGCCCCCACATTGCTGACATGTCATTAGTATGTCTAGTCTCCCATCCCCTCATGCAAGACATGTAAGGACATGGCCTATCCTTGCCCCAGGGCTCCTGAGTGACACACTGCTTTCAGCTCTCTTGCTTGCCGTTACATTTTCAAGCCCAGGTTTCCTGAAGGCTTCTCCTTTCCATCCTGCCAAATCCTCTAGCAAACAAGTGGTCTGGCTCATAGGTTCAAGGTCTAGTCCTACCACTATGGCCAACCTGGCCAATTGCACTGATCCTTCACAATGGGCTTGTGCCTCCACTTAAAATGAACCTGTGCAGATTGTATATGTTGAGGGTTTTAGGGCTCTAAGAGACCCTCCAGGAAATATGCTTAGCCTGCTCCTCACCTGCCTCTTGGCAGCATTTGTCATTGTCCTTAGAGGATTCTGCCTGACTCCCTTGGCTGCCTGGCCTCTCCCATTCTCTACTCTCCCCACCCCCAATTACTAGCATATACCCATCCAGAGGATTGACTCACTTTTCATATTTTTCCTTTTCTCAGTTTGATGTCTCTATACTTGCCATGTGCTCATACTACATTACCAGATTCCCCCAGCTCTTAAAAGCTTTGATAATGCCCCTCCAGCTACCCTCACCTCTAACCAGGGCAACATCTTCTAGCCCCCAACAACCTGTCCTCAGGAGACCTTTTCTGTGCCTTGGCCTTGTGCTCTCGGGGTTGATACAATTGAAGTCTGACAGACTCACTCTCCCTTGGGCTCAGACTTGCACATTTAGAGATCTGTTTTTTTTTTTTTTTTTTTTTTTTGAGACAGAGTCTCACTCTGTTGCCCTGGCTAGAGTGTTGGGGTGTCAGCCTAGCTCACAGCAACCTCAAACTCTTGGGCTTAAGCGATCCTTCTGCCTCAGCCTCCCAAGTAGCTGGAACTACAGGCATGTGCCACCATGCCCAGCTAATTTTTTCTATATATTTTTAGTTGTCTGGCTAATTTCTTTCTATTTTTAGTAGAGACGGGCTCTCGCTCTTGCTCAGGCTGGTCTCAAACTCCTGATCTCAAGTGATCCTCTCGACTTGGCCTCCCAGAGTGCTAGGATTACAGGTGTGAGCCACCGAGCCTGGCTAGAGATCTGTTTTTGTGGTGGGTAGAGACCAAAACAACAGAGCTCAGCTGTTGTTGAACTTACGGTGCCTCTGGCAAGGCAGCTCTGGGAGGCTACAGCCCTCACAGTGCTCCAAGTTGTCTTCTACAATTCTGATGGCTCTTGGATGCTTCTCATTCTGGCCTAACCCCAGGATCCCCTGAAGAACAAGCAGGCGTTTCTAATTGTAAGCCATTTCTACCACAAGTTCTGACAAGCCAGATCTGACTTTGCTCTCCTTTTGTTTGGCAGCTCTTTTGTCACAGGGACGGCTTGTTGTGGGCACTTCTCACCCCTGAGAATCTGGGACCTCAACAGGTAAGAGATTCCTGAGCCCACTATGGCTTCCAGTGGGGGTGGGGCTGGGGCAGCAGGAGGCAGAGGAAAGAACTAGCTGAGCCAGGCCTGGCCTCAGTGGACCACATGGTCCAAAAGGAGGCCGGGAATGACCCTCCCTTCCCCATGACCCACTGACAGCCTCCACTATGGTTCCTTCTCGAATGGACTCATTCAGGGTTAGCTTGAGGAGACTGTTGAAGTAATTTATAATAAGTAGATAGTTTTGTGTAGAATTTATAATAACAACAACTTGGATTTATGATACTCTTTCCCTGAGGAGTGCATATGTGGCTACATAAAATCCCATCTATCCTCAGAGATGATTTTTCTAAAATAAAGGAATTTTGAAGGTGGTCTGCAGACCCATAAAAAGAATCATGTAAACAGTTAAAATACATTTAGATTTTATTCACAATTCCTGGCCTCATCAGGCTTGACATATTTCCATCTGATTATCTGCTGTTCTGTTGTTGGTTTTTTTTTTTAACTTTTTATTTTGAAATAATTATAGATTCACAGGAAGTTATAAAAATAGGATGGAGAGGTACTCATGTAACATCTTACATAATATAGTATACTATCAAAACCAGGAAAAAGACATTGGTACAATCCACATACCTTTATTGAGAATGAGACTACAAAGGGGTGTATGAGGGATCTTTATGTGATGGAACTTGATTGTGTATCTTGATTGCAGTGGTGATTACCTGAGTCTGCACATGCAATAAAACTGCACAGAACTAGACAGACACACATACATACATACTCACATTCCTCTTACCTCTAATTCCTGGCAACCACTTATGTATTTTCCATCTCTGTAATTTTTTTTTTTTTTTTTTTTTTTTTTAGACAGAGTCTCACTCTGTTGCCGGAGCTAGAGTGCCATGGCATCAGCCTAGCTCACAGCAACCTCAAACTCTTGGGCTCAAGCTAGCCTCCTGCCTCAGCCTCCCGAGTAGCTGGGACTACAGGCATGTGCCACCATGCCTGGCTAATTTTCTCTATATAGTTTTAGTTGTCCAGCTAATTTCTTTCTATTTTTAGTAGAGACGAGGTCTTGCTCTTGCTCAGGCTGGTGTTGAACTCCTGACCTTGAGTGATCCTCCCGCTTCAGCCTCCCAGAGGGCTAGGATTACAAATGTGAGCCACCATGCCCAGCCCCTCTGTAATTTTTTCATTTCGAAAATGTTAATAAATGGAATCATACAGTATGTCACTTTTCAAGATTGGCTTTTTAAAAAACTCAGCATATTTCCCTTGAGACCTATAGAAGTTGTTATATGTATCAATAGCTTGTTTGTTTTTATTGCTGAATAATATTCCATGGTATGGATATGCCAGAGTTTCTTTTTTTGAGACAGTCTCGCTCTGTTGCCTGGGCTAGAGTGCAGTGGCATCAGCCTAGCTTATAGCAACCTCAAACTCCTGGGCTCAAGCAATCCTACTGCCTCAGCTCCTGAGTAGCTGGGACTACAGGCATGTGCCACCGCGCCCGGCTAATTTTTTCTATTTTTAGTTGCCCAGCTAATTTCTTTTTATTTCTAGTAGAGACGGGGTCTCGCTCTTGCTCAGGCTGGTCTCGAACTCCTGACCTCAAGTGATCCTCCTGCCTCAGCCTCCCATAGTGCTAGGATTACAGGCATGAGCCATCACTTGCAGCAGTTTTCAATTTTTTTGACTATTGCAAGGAAAGCTGTTGTGAACATTTGTATACAGTTTTGTGTGTGGGCATATGTTTTCATTTCTCTGGGATAAATGCCAATGAGTATAATTGCTGGGTTGTTTTGTAGTGTATGTTTAGTTTTTTACCTGCCAAACTATTTTTCTGAATATCTTTACCATTTTACATTCCCACCAGCAATGTATGAGAGATATAATTTCTTCACATCCTCACCAGCATTTGGTCTTGTCACTATCTTTTATTTTAGCTATTCTAATGGGTGTTACATCTGATCATTGTTTTAATTTGAATTTCCCCTAATAGGTAATGATGTTCCACATATTTTCATGTGTTTATTTGCCATATATTTCCTGTATATCTTCTTTGGCAAAATGTCTGTTCATGTCTTTTGCCCATTGGATTGTTTGCTTTTTTTCCTAATGGAATGCTTCATGAATTTGCATGTCATCCTTGTGTAAGGGCCATGCTAATCTTCTCTATATCCTTTCAATTTTGGTATCTGTGCTGCCAAGGCAAGCACTGTTTGCTTTTTTTACCATTGAGTTTTGAGAGTTCTTTATATATTCTAGATATTAATCCTTTGTCATATATATGGCTTGCTGAAACCTACTCCCAATCTGCAGCTTGTCTTTTTATCCTCTCAATAGAATCTTCTGCAGAACAAAATTTTGCTGCAGTCCAAATTATCAACTTTTTCTTTCTTTTTTTTTTTTTTTTTTGAGACAGAGTCTCGCTTTGTTGCCCAGGCTAGAGTGAGTGCCGTGGCATCAGCCTCGCTCACAGCAACCTCAAACTCCTGGGCTCAAGTGATCCTCCTGCCTCAGCCTCCCGAGTAGCTGGGACTACAGGCATGCGCCACCATGCCCGGCTAATTTTTTGTATATATATCAGTTGGCCAATTAATTTCTTTCTATTTATAGTAGAGACGAGGTCTTGCTCTTGCTCAGGCTGGTTTCGAACTCCTGACCTCGAGCAATCCGCCCGCCTCGGCCTCCCAGAGTGCTAGGATTACAGGCGTGAGCCACCGCACCTGGCCTCCTTCTATTTTTTTAAGATACATTAATTTC
>VSMD01006615.1:0-13661 GCA_008750895.1 Mirza zaza
TTTTTTGAGACAGAGTCTCACTTTATTGCCCAGGCTAGAGTGAGTGCCGTGGCGTCAGCCTAGCTCACAGCAACCTCAAACTCCTGGGCTCAAGCAATCCTCCTGCCTCAGCCTCCCAAGTAGCTGGGACTACAGGCATGTGTCACCATGCCCGGCTAATTTTTTTTTCTATATATATTAGTTGGCCAATTAATTTCTTTCTATTTATAGTAGAGATGGGGTCTCGCTCTTGCTCAGGCTGGTCTCGAACTCCTGAGCTCTAAGGATCCGCCCACCTCGGCCTCCCAGAGAGCTAGGATTACAGGCGTGAGCCACCGCGCCCAGCCAGTTTGGATGTTTCTTACTGTGCCTTTTGAAATATTATAAATGAGAATCTTTTGATTCCTCAGGAGAACAAACAAGAAATAATATTAATGAGCTGCAGCCTGGAATATCTTTTGTTAACTGTGCAAAAATCAGACTCATGGAAATTGTTTCCAGCTAATAATAATATTTTGAAAAATTTCTAACGCACAGAGGAAAAGGACAATAAACATCCAAATACTCAACACAAAAATTCAACACATTCTAGGGAAAAAAAGCAAATAAAAAAAATTCAACAAATGCTAACATTTTGCCATATTTGTTTTACTAGTTTCTACCTATCCTAGGTATTCACCTATTTGTCTGCATACTCATCTATCCTTTTTGTTGTTGTTACCTTTTATTTTCTAGATTTTAATCTTTACTTGTAAGTTGAAAAATTATAGTTTATATATTTATGGTATACAAATGATATTATGATTTATGAATTCACTGTGGAATAATTAAATCAAGCTAATTATCCATCATTTCAAATACTTAAATGTTTGTGGTGAACATTTGAAATTTACTCTCTTAACAGTTTTGGAAATGTACAAAAGATTATTATTTGCTGTATTCACTATGCTGTACAATATATCCCAAAGGAAAAACCCCTTATCTCTCCCATCCACTTGAGCCTTTGTACCCTTTGACCATCATCTCTCCCTTCCTCCACTTTCCCATCCTACTCTCTGCTTTGAGTTCAATTGTTTTATATTATTTTATTTTATTATTACTTCTTAGAGATAGGGTCTTGCTCTGTTGCCCAGACTGGAGTACAGTGGCACGATCATAGCTCACTGTAACCATGAACACCTGGACTCAAGCCATCCTCTCACACGGCCTTCCAAATTGCTGGGATTACAGGTGTGAGCCACCTCACCCAGCCTCAGTTGTTTTAGATTCTACCTATAAGTGAGGTATTAATATTTGTCCTGTGTCTGGTTTATTTCACTTAGCATAATGTTCTCTAACTCCAACCATATTGTTGCAAATGACAAAATTTCTTTTTCAGGGTGAATAATATTCCATTATGTGTATATACCACATTTTCTTTATTCATTCATCTGTTGATGAACACTTGGGTTGATTCCATAACTTGACTATTATGAATAGTGCTGCAGTAAACATGTAAGTGTAGACATCTCTTCAACATACTGATTTCAAGTCTTTTGGGTAAATACCCAGAAGTGGGATTGCTGGATCATATAGTAATTCTACTTTTGGCTTTTTAAGGAACCTCCATACAGTTTTCCATATGGCTGTACTAATTTATATTCCCATCAACAGAATACAAGGGTTCCCTCTTCTCAACACTTTTTTCTGAACCATTTGAAAGGAAGTTGCAGATATCATGACCATTTACCCCTAAATACTTCATATATATCTCTTACACAATAACAATAGAATTATCATGTCTAATGAGTTAATAATTTCTAATATCATCTAACATTAAATTTTCCCAATTTAGACTGGGCATGGTGGCTCAAGCCTGTAATCCTAGCACTCTGGGAGGCCAAGGCAAGAGGATCATTTGAGCTCAGAAGTTTGAGACCAGCCAGAGTAAGAGCAAGACCCCATCTCTACTAAAAACAGGAAAAAAACTAGCACAAGGTGGCACATGCCTGTAGTCCTAGCTACTCAGGAGGCTGAGGCAGGAGGATCACTTGAGCCCTAGGAGTTTGAGGTTGCTGTGAGCGAGGCTGACGCCATGGCACTCTAGCCTGGCCGACAAAGTTGTCAAATAAAACAACTTTCCCAATTTTGCCTTTTATATCATTTAAATTTTTCCCAGCTTCATTTTTTATTTATTTTTTTGACATACAGTCTCGCTCTGTTGCCCAGGCTAGAGTGAGCCACCGTACCCAGCCTTTCCCAGCTTTATTTAAGTATAACTGAGAAATACAAATTGTATATATTTACGGTGTACAACATAATGTTTTTTTTTTTTAAAGAAAAGGATCCAGCCAGGCATGGTGGCTCACGCCTGTAATCCTAGCAATCTGGGAGGCCGAGGCAGGAGGATCATTTGAGCTCAGGAATTCGAGACCAGCCTGAGCATGAGGGAGACCCCATCTCTACTAAAAAAATAGAAAGAAATTAGTTGGACAACTAAAAATATAAATATATAAAAAATTAGCCAGGCATGGTGGCACATGCCTGTAGTCCCAGCTACTTGGGAGGCTGAGGCAGGAGGATCACTTGAGCCCCAGGAGTGTGAGGTTGTGAGCTGCCCGGGTAACGTGAGATTCTGTCTCAAAAAACAAAACAAAAAAACCAAGTCTCATACATTTCTTTTTGCTATATTCTCTCCCCGCCCCCTTTCGTCCTAATCCAGAATCATCCAGTCTTTTTATTTCTTGGAATTGACTCTTTGAAGAGACTAGGCCAGTTGTCTTCTAGAATTTTTACATTCTGAATTTGTCTTATTGTTTCTGTGATGTCATTTAATATCATCTATCTCCCTATATTTGGTGGAGTTTTTTCCCTTCAAACTTTTTTTTTTTTTTTTTTTTTTGAGACAGAGTCTCACTTTGTTGCCCAGGCTAGAGTGAGGGCCATGGTGTCAGCCTTGCTCACAGCAACCTCAAACTCCTGGGCTCAAGCAATCCTGCTGCCTCAGCCTCCCGAGTAGCTGGGACTACAGGCATGCGCCACCATGCCCGGCTCATTTTTTCTATATATATTAGTTGGCCAATTAATTTCTTTCTATTTATAGTAGAGATGGGGTCTCACTCTTACTCAGGCTGGTTTGAACTCCTGACCTTGAGCAATCCATCCGCCTCGGTCTCCCAGAGTGTTAGGATGACAGGCGTGAGCCACTGCGCCCGGCCCCTCCAAACTTTTTGGTTAGATTCTGGTTGCCCAATTTTGGCAGCAATTCTTCAAAAGTTCTATATACTTCATATTGCCTCATAGCAGAAGGCATATAATATGAGATCATCCCACAAGTAGTGATGCTAAGTGATTGCTTGGTTAAGGTGGACACTGCCACATCTGTTCTATAAAGATTATGTTTTCCCCTTTGCAATTAACAAGTCATCTACAGGGTTCTTTGACATTGTCTGAATATGCTTAAAAACTTTTACCTAATAATTGCCATCCATAGTGACCCTTGCCTGAATTAGTTATTTCATCAGGGATTACAAAATGGTCCTTTCCTACTTTTTCCACCCCTTGTACATTTGTAAGGGCATGATTACCTGGAGAGGAGCTTCCCCTCATCAACTGGGGGATCTATCGTTCCTTCTAAAAAGGCAGCGTAGGCCGGGCGCGGTGGCTCACGCCTGTAATCCTAGCACTCTGGGAGGCCGAGGCGGGTGGATTGCTTGAGGTCAGGAGTTCGAAAGCAGCCTGAGCAAGAGCGAGACCCCATCTCTACTATAAAAAAATAGAAAGAAATTAATTGGCCAACTAATATATGTATATAGAAAAAATTATCTGGGCATGGTGGTGCATGCCTGTAGTCCCAGCTACCCGGGAGACTGAGGCAGTAGGATTGCTTGAGCCCAGGAGTTGGAGGTTGCTGTGAGCTAGGCTGACGCCACAGCACTCACTCTAGCCTGGGCAACAAAGCGAGACTCTGTCTCAAAAAAAAAAAAAATTAAAAAGGCAGCGTAAATTAAAGTATTTCCCTTTAATTACCAATTTTCAGAGTAAAGTGTTGATATAATATTAATCTAGAAAAGTGAATAATTTATTCTTTTTCTTTTTAGACTAAAGATTCAGGTTTTTTGTTCATTTGTTTTTGTTTTTGTGAGACAGAGTCTCGCTCTGTTGCCCAGGGTAGAGTGCTGTGGCGTCAGCCTAGCTCATAGCAACCTCAAACTCCTGGGCTCAAGCAATCCTGCTGCCTCAGTCTCCCGGGTAGCTGGGACTACAGGCATGCACCACCACGCCTGGCTAATTTTTTCTATTTTTAGTAGAGACGGGGTCTCACTCTTGCTCAGGCTGGTCTCCAACTCCTGAGCTCAAGGGGTCCTCCTGCCTGCCTCGGCCTCCCAGACTGCTAGCATTACAGGCTTGAGTGGTCCCAGCCATTTCTAAGAGGTGGGGTCTCACTCTCTATATATCACCCAGGCTGATCTCAAACTCCTGGCTTTAAGCAGTCCTACCACCTCAGCCTCCTGAGTAGCTGGAGCTAGAGGTGTGAGCCATTGCTCCTAGACTTAGCCATTTCTCTAATTCGTTCTTTTTATTGAGGAATGGTATTTAGAAACTACTCTTTAGGTGCTGAGAGAGCCCATTGCTACCAGCTTGTTAGGTGCTGGCAACATTGCTTTAAGTCACTTTCAGGGTTAAAAAAATATGAATTCATACTGATATTTCCAACACAAATTTTACATTATAGGTTTTTTTCTTTTAAACTCTTTGATTTTATATTTTCATATCTTTTATCAGAGTAACTGAAAGTCTTTTTTCTTAATAATCTTGACATATTTACCTATTTGCTTTATCCTATAAAATACATAAAATTGTTTCAAAATTGCAATATATTTTTTTGTGTGTGTGAGGTAGAGTTTTCTTTTATTTCAAATTCAGAAACCATCCAAACTGGGCTCAGCCATGGTCTTAGGTGGTGGTTGTTCCTAGGTGGCCAACGGAGAGTCTCTGGTGTTGCTATTACTGCTTTAAGCTCCTAGAAGACAGCTGTAGAGACGTGGCAGTAGAGGCGGCTCAGTGGCTGTGGCCACAGGTGACTGACAGTCACGGTTCTGGAGTGTCCGCCAGCAGGGGGCAGTGGCCAGTGCCCAGACCCCGCGCATCAGCCCGCGTGGTGCAGTGGTCCGCAGGACTGGTCTTTGGCAGGTGTTGCTGGCAGGTGCTTTTTCAGAGGTCGAAGCAGAGGTCACATTCAAACCTTCTTACAGAACTCAGACACACAGAAGTTCCAGAACATTGTCATACAACCTGTTAATACATTACATATTTCTTCTGCAGCCTGTTAATAGGTATTTCTTGAAAAAAAATTTAAAAGGAGGGAGGAGGCTTTTCTTTGGTTTTGTAAATTTGGGGAACGTCCAGATATAGACAATCATGATTTTTATGCTCTGGAATGTGTAGTGTATGCTGTGACTCTTAGACTGAGTTATGGTATGTGACATTTCTCTAAAGTAGTTTATTATGGGCCCTAGCGTTAGGCAGGGAGGAGGAGGAAGGGGAACAGATGTGTTGTCCAGGGGTGTTCACTGAGGAACAAATGGCACTAGGACATTCTCTGGCTACAATAGGAGGAATGGATTGACCAGAAATGGGGTTTCTAAGAAGAAACAGGTGACAGACATGTCAAGGGGGCTTCCCAGTACTGAACAGGTGTCTGGTCTATGACAGGGCGTCTCCAACGACCAGGGCTTATGGCCCGGTGCCCACCCACTCTCCAGAGGACCCGCCCACGGAGACTGCTGAGAGGGAGTCGCTGTCCTTGTTGCAGCCAGAGGACAAAAAGGTGGCAGCCACCACCAGGGCTGGGGCTGGGAGAGCCATCGCCAGCCTGGTGCTGGGACATAGCGTGCCCCAGGCGGCTGTGCCCCTGAGGCCCCTGGCACTGCACCTGCCTGGCTCGATCTGCCAGCCAAGGACGCCTGGGAGGAGGAGGCTCCGGCTCCTCCTGAGGAAAATCCCTGTACCAAAAACCCTCCCCAGCACCTGTCTCCCGCTGGACTGGCCTGCCGCCCTGCTAGAGACTCTGGAGGCAGAGCTCAGTTCCCCAAAAATCACAAAAGCGGGAAAACTTGAGACAAATCCAGCAAGGCTAGTGATTTCAGCGCCAGGTCGAATGGACAACGCTGAGTGAATTAGTGAACACTGGATGTCAGAGTGTCATCAGCCAAGGGAATAAGAAACTGCAAAACAGAAAAGAAAAAGAAGAGAACGTTGAAAAGAGAAGTAACAGTGAGAGCAAAGAAAACAGGGAAACAGCATCATATGGTCCGGGTGGAAGTGTCTGTGAGGATGAGGCCCAGTTGCACTGAAGAGCTCAGGTGGGCACTGCTACACTTAGATGATGTTGGACTAGACAGTCAAGAAACACCTGGATCCCAGAGCTGCTCAAGGTGTCAACCTGAAGCAAATAAACCAGCACATAACAATAGGAGAAATGACACACGAAGTTGAAGGAGAGACAGAGAAAAGAGAGATGATCAAGATGAAGTTTCCAGTGTGAGAAGTGAGGGTGGTAATATCCAAGGTTCCTTTAGAGGCCGAGGAAGAGGCTGACGACAGGGAACAGGTTGAGGTAGAGGAAATCCTCAGTTGAACTTTGATTATTCATATGGTTATTGAGAACATGGCGAAAGGACTGATCAGGCATTGCAAACTTAGAGACTTTATACCAGTATGATGTATCACTGTGATGATGGTACAGGAGGACAGGTGTGTCCTGTGGAAGAAGCATTGCACGAAGAGTATATTAAGCATCAAATTGAATATTACTCTAGTACAGAAAACTTGGAATGGGACTTCTTTCTTCAGAGAAAGATGGATGAACAAGGTTTCTTGCCTATTTCCCTGATTGCTGGTTTTCACCATGCTCAGGCTCTCACTACAAACCTTAATCTCATCTTAGAGGCACTGAAAGATAGCACAGAAGTAGAAATTATGGATGAGAAAATGAGAAAAAAGATAGAACCAGAAAAACGGCCAATTCCAGGTCCTCCTCCACATAATGTGCCACAAACGGACTTCTGTCAACTGAATGATTGTCCAGAGTTTGTACCAGGTCAAGCCTTTTATTCACATACAGAGTCTGCCCCAAATTCTCCAAGAATTGGAAGCCCATTGAGCCCAAAGAAAAATAGTGAAACAAGTAATCTTCAAGTGATGTCTAGAGGTCTACTAGCTTGCCTCATTTGGACTTAGAACCTTGGATTGAATTAAAAAAGAGACATCATCTAGCCCCAGTGAAATTGAAGGAATCAGTGCCTGTACCTAAAATCAACTGTCCTTCAGAAGAACCAGAACAAGAAGAACTTGATTTTTTATTTGATGAGGAGATGGAACAAATAGAAGGACAAAAAAACATATTTACTGATTGGTCTGATAATGATTCAAATTATGAAATTGATGACCAAGATTTAAATAAGATTTTAATTGTGACTCAGACACCACCTTATATGAGAAAACATCCTGGAGGAGATCAAACAGGCAACCATGTGTCTTGGCAAAAATTACATCTGAACTTGCTAAAGTTATCAATGATGGCTTGTATTATTATGAACAGGATCTATGGATGAAAGAAGATGAAAACAAACACACAGCCATAAAGGTAATTATTTTTGGCTAACATCTTTCTGCTGATGCTTTGTTTTGATTGTATGTTGCTGCTTATCTTTAAACTTGAGAATTTATTTTATGAAATTTTGAATATAAATATGTTGTATTTAATTTGAAAAATTCCGGGAAATATATTTGATAGTCACCACCTGAACAACAACAAAAAAAAGGACTGACCAACCAGAAACAGGTAGAAGGGCCACAAAGTGGAGATACGATCAAGGCCATAAAAGAGGGACTTTGGAGCATGCGAACAAGTAAGTGGACAGCATCCTTAAGCGACCTACCCTCATTAACGTGGTAAAAATCACACCCACCCACGCCATGACAGTTGACAAATACTACGGCAATCCCCGGAAATTGCCTTACAAGATTAAAAATAGGGAGGGTCCCTAGTGCCGGGAATTCTCTATCCCTTTCCAAAAAATATTCATGAATATTCCACCCCTAGCTTAGCATATTATTAGAGATTAATATAAAACACAGCCCCTAACCCTGTTGGAACAGTCCTCTCTCTACCAACTTTGAGGGTGGACTATACTTTTGTGTTTTTTTGAGACAGAGTCTCACACTCTGTTGCCTGGGCTGGAGTGCCGTGGTATCAGCCTAGCTCACAGCAACCTCAAACTCCTGGGATCAAGTGATCCTTGTGCCTCAGCCTCCCGAGTAGCTGGGACTACAGGCATGCACCACCATGCCTGGCTAATTTTTTCCATATATTTTTAGTTGGCCAATTAATTTCTTTCTATTTTTAGTAGAGACAAGAGATCTCGCTCTTGCTCAGGCTGGTCTCGAACTCCTGAGCTCAAACAATCCACCCACTCGGCCTCCCAGAGTGCTAGGATTATAGGGGTAAGCCACTGTGCCTGGCCAAGATGATTATTTTCTTTAATGATTACATTAAAATTTGTCAAATAAGGTCATTTGCTGTATTTTTCAATTTTAGACTTTGATTTTTTCTTTTTAAATTAATTGCATTTTTAATATGCAAGACATTTAGTGTTCAAAAGTAAAATTAAGATAAAAAATTATATTCAGGCTGGGCACGGTGGCTCACGCCTGTAATCCTAGCACTCTGGGAGGCCAAGGTGGGCGGATTGCTCAAGGTCAGGGGTTCCAAACCACCCTGAGCAAGAGCGAGACCCTGTCTCTACTATAAATAGAAAGAAATTAATTGGCCAACTAATATGTATAGAAAAAATTAGCTGGGCATGGTGGTGCATGCCTATAGTCCCAGCTACTCGGGAGGCTGAGGCAGCAGGATCTTGACTGAGCCCAGGAGTTTGAGGTTGCTGTGAGCTAGGCTGACGCCACGGCACTCACTCTAGCCTGGGCAACAAAGTGAGACTCTGTCTCAAAAAAAAAAAAAAGAAATTATATTCAGGCTGTTAAAATTTAAAGGAGGCCATTGGTTTGGACTGAGCTCCTGCACTAGGCCCAACAGATCAGACCAAAGCAGCCACTCACACTAAAGCCCCTCACCTGTGCACATGCCGGTCCCAGGCTGGCCCCGTGGAGATGCTCGCCAAGAGGCCTCCCCACCCTGGGGTTGGGATGAGGTGGTACGCGCTGTCCCAGGCTTTTCTCGTCTACCTGCTTGTTCTTGCAGGTGCTCTTTGTTGAGACCCTCTGTATCACTGCATGACTTTCAGATTTAAATGGAAAATCCTCATCCAACTTGTGAAGATCTTGGTCTCATCGTCGAAGTGTAACGTGGCTCCTGCATCAGCCGGTGGACACAGGACTTTGCCTTCCTCACTGTCACAGGGGATGAGGGATGGTTGGCCACAAAGCAAAAGGCAGGAAATGCAGGGACTCCTGGATCTGGTTCAGACAGCAGCAGGAATACTGCAGGGTGGAGCCAGGGGATGGGGTAAGCCCCAGGGTCTACCGTGTGAGGACCCAGCTCCCTGTGTGTGCGCGTGCGCGCCTGTGACAGGAGACAAGCGCATGTGACATAAAACAATGGGAAGACAGTTGCGGAAGAGCCCACCAGCACAAGGGAATTTGAATCCCACACAGTGTGCATGGAGAGAATTCAGAGAAACAACAAAAAATGTTAGTGCCAGGCCTCAAATGATACGGAAAATGGCGGGCGCCAGGACGTGGTCGCTTGGCGCCTCTCTGTTGCTCTGCATCTCCTTGGGCCAGTGCTGCGCCTGACCAGTTGGAGGGCACGCTGCTGGGGCCGAGCCCCACCGCACACAAATGAGCGGCCCGGCGTGCTACTGGGACCCCCGCATGCCGGAATGCCCCCAGGCCCACTTGCCGCTGCCTGTTTCCGGCCACACTGCTTGCGTGATCCTGATTGGGTAATTTTTGAGTCCCACTGTTTTTGATTGGATGTTAAAGCCTGTTGCTGATTGGATGTTAAAGCCTGTTGCTGATTGGATGTTAAAGCCTGTTGCTGATTGGATGTTAAAGTTTGTAGTTGATTGGACGGTTCTTGAGCCCTACCAAGGGTATAAAAGCAGGGGCAGCCTGGCAGGAAGGGGAGAACATGGGAAGATGCGAAAAGAGCTGTGGCAGTAGGTGTGCTGAGCCTGCTGTGGAAGAATAAAGGCTGTTCTCCGCCCGGGTCAAATGAGTAAGTTGTAACAAGAGCTGTAAGGCTAGCTGTACACACTGCCACAACACAAGGAGGTGGTTTCCAAGAAGTTGTTGTTCTTTCATGGGGTCTGGGGAGTGGAGGACATCTGGAGCTATGGAGAGGATTTAGCAATAGTCCCACGTCTTGACTTAAGTGTGAGTCCCCTGCTGATGCCACAGCATCTGGACTCCTGAGGCTTCCCCCCTCTCCCTCCTAATGTCCCCTCCCCCAACATATCCTTTGTTGTCTCTGTGGAGAACACCCGTCCTCAGGCAGGAGCTCCAACCCTGCTACATGCTGCGTTTCGGGGGCAGCCACTACCCTCTGCAGGCTTCAGCTTCTTCCTGTCTGGAGCAAAGCTCTCAGGCTTGGAGGCCCAGGCCTCCAGCTGCTCCAACCTTGTGTAACTCTGGGGCTTCTGAAGTCACGCGGGGGCCATGTGTGATGAGCCTGTGGCGGTGGTCCGGGCGGAGGGATAGCCTGCAGTAATCCCTGGCCCGGCAGCCTGCTCTTGCTTCTGTGCCTCAAACCTGTCCTTTCCACCCCAGAACTTTTGATCCCTTATTGTTCTCTGGTCTGGAATCCTCTGCCCCCCCTCCCCCGACCGGCCACCTACGGGTCTTGCCCTGTTCAAGTCTCTGCTGACTTGATACTTCCTCAGGGAGGATTTGCCTCACGCCCACCCTCAGCCCAGGCAACGTTAACTTCTCCCTTGTCCCAGCACAGCCAGGGAGCCTCCCATGGCTACGTGTTCACCATCTACTGCCAGCAAATCCACACATGGCAGGTTTTGCTTCTCTAGGTCACTGGATTCTTAGTGCCCGTAACAGTTACTGTATTAGTTACCAGAATAACAGTGGTAGTTATTGTATTAGTTACCGTATTGGTTACCGTAATAACAGTAGTAGTTACTGGAATAGTCAGGGCGCTCTGCGGACACAGCACCACTAGGAGGGAAGGATTCTTCCACGCAGTTGGGGCTATTAATCCAGATCGGCAGGGCAGGACGGAGGGGAAGAGGTGGTCTGGAGGCAGAGCTGCCCCTTCCTCAGGGGCCTCAGGCTCTGTCTCTTCAGGCCGGATCTGACTGCATGAGGCGCATTGTACAGAGCAGTCTGCCTTGCTCAAAGTCTACCAATTTAAATGTAAATCTCATCCAAAAACAATTACAGGAGCGTCCAGAATAATGTCTGACAGAATATTTGATCCCATGGCCTAGCCAAGCTGACATGCATTACCTATTGCAAGTGCCCAGCACAAGCGCACAGCTCTGTGTGTGTATGTATGTGCATTTTCTTAAAATACGTATACATATTTATGATTACAAACAAACACATATAGTTAGAGGAATAAAGGAATGATCCACGTACCTTACGAAGGTGCTAGGAACATAAATTCATATATAGCCGTAAAGTTTTCCAATGGCGAAAGAAACAGAGAGAGAGAGAGAGAGAGAGAGTGGAGCCAAACAACGTGGCTTTATTGAGCGCGCTCAGGCGAGGTTTGCGGGTCCCAAGAGAGGGAGCCTAAGAAGTCACGCACGTTTGGAGAGGGTGCTATACTGTTTGAGGCGAACTGGAGACTTTTGGTGGGAAGAGCTGGGGATTTTCCACTGTGACCTTCAGCGGTTATTGAGAAATAGGAGGGATTGGCAGTATTTGTGGAATCCAGGAACGGAAAACTTTCTTATCTGGGTGGACATCCAGGTGTTGTTGTTTTCAGCGGGGCCTGGCAATTGTCCTTGGCGGGTCTGGTCCTGTGAACCTTTTCTTTTTGATCTAGGGAGGGGAGGAGGGCCCGCCACCAGCCTTACAATAGCCACAGATATGATTATGATGGTTAATTTTGTGTCGATTTCTCTGGGCCACAGTGTCCAGATACCGTGTTTCCCCGAAAATAAGACCTACCCATACAATAAGCCCTAGCAGGATTTCTAGCATTTGCACAATAGAAGCCCCACCCCGAAAATAAGACCTAGTGATGGGCGTGGGGCTTCTATCTGCACAACTCATGCATTTCGTCGCAGACCGGTAAGGAAGATGAGCAGCCCTTCTCATCTGCCCCATGAGAGCTCTATTTCTTGACAGGAGAGATTGGGGCCAATGGTTCTAAAGGAAACAGAGTCGCAAGAAATTCAGGATGGAATTCCCGGTTTGGAGAGTTATGATGATGTTTCAGAAGAAGACGACTTAACTATATTTGAATAAATGTAGATTGTTGTACCATACTTAAAAAAAAACAAAAAAAACAAAAAAAACACATCCCCTGAAAATAAGCCCCAGGGTTTCTTCTTGAGGAAAAATAAATATAAGACCCTGTCTTATTTTCAGGGAAACACAGTAGGTGGTGAAACATTATTCTGCATGTGTCTGAGGGTGTTTTGGATGAGAGTCACATTTAAATTGGGACTTGAAGCCGATTGTCCTCCATAGTGTAGGTGGGCTTCATCTAATCGGTTAAAGGCCTGGAGAGCACAAAAGGCCAAGTGCAGGGAATTGCGGGGTGGACTGACTTTGAGCTTGACCCGAAACTGTTTGCTGAGTCTCCAGCCTATTGGCCTCTCCCATCAGATTTTGGACTCATCAAGCCTGCACAATTGGGTGAGACAATTCCTTAAAAATGTTATAAATTGAGCAGCTCGGGCGGCGGGAGCGACGGCAGCGGCCAGACAGCCCAGCTCCGCGAAGGCTCCCAGCACGCGCCCTCCCCGCCGCCAAGATGCCCAAGAGGAAGGTCAGCTTGGCGGAAGGCGAAGGCGCGGTGAAGGAGGAGCCCAAGAGGAGGTCTGCGCGGCTGTCAGCGAAACCTGCTCCTGCCAAGGTGGAAACGAAGCCCAAAAAGGCAGCAGCAAGGGATAAATCTTCAGACAAAAAAGTGCAACCAAAAGGGAAAAGGGGAGCAAAGGGAAAACAGGCCAAAGTGGCTAACCAAGAAACTAAAGAAGATTTACCTGCAGAAAATGGAGAAACTAAAACTGAGGAGAGTCCAGTCTCTGATGAAGCAGGAGAGAAAGAAGTCAAGTCTGATTAATACCATATACCATGTCTTATCAGTGGTCCCTGTCTCCCTTCTTGTACAATCCGGAGGAATATTTTTATCAACTATTTTGTAAATGCAAGTTTTTTAGTAGCTCTAGAAACATTTTTAAGAAGGAGGGAATCCCACCTCATCCCATTTTTTAAGTGTAAATGATTTTTTTTAAGAGGTGAAATCATTTGCTGGTTGTTTACTTTTTGGTACAACCAGAAAATAGTGTGGGATATTGAATTATGGGAGGCTTTGACTGTCTTGGGTGTCAGCTTAACATTCCATAGATGGGGGTTAGTTTTTATATCCTATAATATAAAGCATACTAAATGGCAATATGGAGTCCCAGGCCTGCATTTAATGTCTTGAACATTTTAAATTACTTCTATTCCCATGGTTTTTAGTAGACTTGTTTCCTAAAGAAAACCAC
>VSMD01006619.1:0-19732 GCA_008750895.1 Mirza zaza
GGTTCAAATGTTTGAACATCTCAGAACTCCTGACTAGGAGAAGCCAGTCTCTGGCAAAGCACTCCAGAGTCTATGCCAGGCTTAGCAATGCCTCCTAAGCTGGTTGTTCAGTCCTGCTGCCTGGTGGAGGGGTATGTTGGGACACATGTTCCCAAGGAGAAAGGAACTGATCATGGCATTTTAATCTTTTACCCAATAAAATAGTGGTCAGGGGGTGCTTTAAATACAATGTTAGTGTTGGCCCCGCTGTCTTACTGCTTTTCAAAATCCCAAAATTTACAACTACTACTCATAAAGTGCAGCATAGTCATATTGAATTGCCCATTTCCAATCCCCATGTGGGTATGGGTTGCTGCTCCATCAGTGTATGCAGATAAAGCTCCATTTGAGATTCAGGTGCCAGGTGGTCTGCTTGGCTATTCAGCCAGAAGATCTGCAAAATCACAAACTGGTCTTATGGTCTTAAAGATCACTTTCACTGAATCAATACTTTAAGTGTGAAACATGCAGGGGCCAAGAGTCTCTGGTGCCTCCACAGGGTGCGGTAAACTTGCACATGGAAGAAGAGGTTGAAGACTTCTTACTCAAGAAGCCCATTGTACCTACTGATGGCAAGCGTGTCATCGTTGTGTTCCACTGCGAGTTTTCTTCTGAGAGAGGTCCCCGCATGTGAGTGCTACACAGAACTGGGCTCTGGGACAGAAGTCCCATGACACTTTTGTGGGACATGGTGGTGTGTGGCTTACATTTGGAGCATATTTTAGCATATTGAGCATATTCTTACACATCACAAGTCATTTTCATGCCTCAGCCATGTGACACACAATTTCATGGTTTTATAGAAGTACAAATTCATGCATAATATTTTTCCAAATTCTTATCCATTCAGCAGTTGATTGATTTCATGAAGTTTCCTTGAGTGTAGTTTATAGTTGTTATTTTGTTTTTTGTTTTTGAGATGGAATCTTGCTCTGTCACCTGGGCTAGAGTGCCATGGTGTCAGCCTAGCTCACTGTAGACTCAAACTCCTGGGCTCAAGCAGTCCTCCTGCCTCAGCCTTCTGAGTAGCTTGGACTATAAGCTCGAGCCACGTCACCCAGCTAATTTTTCTATTTTTAGTAGAGACCAAGTCTCGCTCTTGCTCAGGCTGATCTCAAACTTCTGACCTCAAGTAATCCTCCTGCCTCTGCCTCCCAGAGTGCTAGGATTATAGGCATGAGCCACCGCACCCAGCTTAGTTTATAGTTCTTGACCTAACAGTTTCAGGTGCAAAGGATTTTCAGGCTTTTCAGAGCAGCCCTGTCTGTGGTCTATGATGCCAGTGTTGCCCATGTAGTATCCCCCATGGATTTAGCCTCTGCATCATCATGCCTGCTCCTGAGTGGCTCTCTGGTAGTCTTTTCTTTTTATTTTTAAGAGACAATGTCTCACTCTATTGCCCAGGCTGGAACGCAGTGGCATTGTTGTAACTCACTGCAGCCTCAAACTCTTGGACTCAAGCAATTCTGCCTCAGACTCCCAAGTAGCTGGGACTGCAAGTGCACACCGCCATGCCTGGCTAATTTTTCTGTAGACAGAGACAGGGTCTGTGTTGCACAGGTTGGTCTCTAATTCCTGGCCTCAAGGAATCCTCCCACCTGGGCCTCCCAAAGTACTAGGATTACAGGCATGAACCACCAGGCGTCCAAGTGGTTGTTATTTATGGAAATGACAGAGAAGTGTAAAGTTCTCACTTGGCAAAGACTTGGACTTTTATAGCAAGGGTTGGGCAGTAAGAAGCCACCAGCCAGATGAGGATATCAGGAAAGAGCATTCAGTCTAGACATAGGACACAAGTGGGTATCCTGAGGCAACAGCAAGCTCAGCCTATTTAAAAGCCTCAAGGAGAGGCCGGGCGCGGTAGCTCATGCCTGTAATCCTAGCACTCTGGGAGGCTGAGGCGGGCAGTTCACTCAAGATCAGGAGTTCAAAACCAGCCTGAGCAAGAGCGAGACCCTGTCTCTACTATAAATAGAAAGAAATTAATTGGCCAACTAAATATATACAGAAAAAATTAGCCGGGCATGGTGGTGCATGCCTGTAGTCCCAGCTACTGGGGAGGTTGAGGCAGAATGATTGCTTGAGCCCAGGAGTTTGAGGTTCCTATGAGCTAGGTTGATGCCACAGCACTCTAGCCAGGGCAACAGAGTCAGACTCTGTCTCAAAAAAAAAGAAAAAAGCCTCAAGGAGAAAAAAATCCCACTTAGAAGGAGACGAGGGAAGGAGACTGGTCAGGGAAGGCAGGGGAGGAAAATGCAGGGGGAAGCTGGCTCAGAAGCGATTGCTTGCTGCAGGTGGTGGTGGTGAAGACCCTGGACAGGAGTCAGATCTAGGACTATTTAACTTGGAGAAAAGAACATTGGGAAAGAGACCATCGGCTAGTGCTGGGTGTGAACACCATTCACATGGTCAAGAACTCACAATTCAGCACTGATTGCTTACAAGAATAAACGTAAAGTTGGGAAGATATATGAGTATTTGAACCACAGTCACTGCTTTTACTATGTTGTTTTTCTTTCCCCATATTGGAAGAGCTAACCTTGCTTTGGCCTTCCTTCCCTTTTACTAGGTGCCGGTATGTGAGAGAGAGAGATCGGCTTGGTAATGAATACCCCAAACTCCACTACCCTGAGCTGTATGTCCTGAAGGGGGGATACAAGGAGTTCTTCCTGAAGTGCCAGGTAAGAGTGGGTCTCTGGAAAGCATTCCCCTGCCCCTCAAAATGGTGGAACAGTGAATCTGACTGGTAGTCCTGACGATTTCTTGCTAGGAGTGTGGGGGGAAAGTGGGTGTCTGCCCTGCACAAAGAAGGCCCCTGTAGAACCTGCTGCCCAGATCTGCATTGCTGCTCCCAGCCTTGTGCCCAGGGCAGGGAGGGAGCCTGGTTGCAAGTGTGAGGCAGGTATGCCCCAACCTTATCCTCTCTTGTCCCCACAGTCTCACTGTGAGCCTCCCAGCTACCGACCCATGCACCATGAGGACTTTAAAGAAGACCTCAAGAAGTTCCGCACCAAAAGCCGGACCTGGGCAGGAGAAAAGAGCAAAAGGGAAATGTACAGTCGTTTGAAGAAGCTCTGAGGGCAGTGGTGCCAGACAACAGCAGCCTGAGCTTCCCTCTGTACCCCATGTCCCCTCTTTGCTGCAGAGAAACTTGAGCAAAGGGGCCAGCTGTGTGACATTTGGAGAGGAAGCCTGGGACTTCCATGCCTTAAACCTACCTCCCACACTCCCAAGGTTGGAGCCCAGGACATCCTGATGGCTGTGCCTCTCCTGTCTTGTAAGACCTCCTTCCCCATCAGGACTATCTACCAAGGTTGTCACATGCCGTGGCGAGGTTCTGAGCACCACGTCAAGCTGTTCTACCCATAGTGGGATGAAGCAGCTGGGGCCTTACTGGGCTCTGGCCTTCTCTTGTGAGGGAAGAGAGAGAGAAGGGAATACAGAGAAGTGACAGAAAGAAATGCTGCTGGCCAAGTATCAAAGACAGCCTGGGAAGGAAAGGCCTTTGTGGGATAATCCGTATCTTTAATTTATTCAACTTCATCAATCACTTTATTTTATTTTTGTTTCTTATTATTTTTTTTGAACTTTTGAGACTTTTCCTTTACTGCTTTATTAGGTCAAAATACTGCCATTCTAGGTAGGGTTTTATCATCCCAGGGACTACCTCGGCTTTTAATTAAAAAAAAAAAGTGGGGGGGGGGTGAGAAAAGGCAAACCTGCTGCTATATAAAGCCAGGAGCTGAGGTACTGGTGAGAGTGGGCGCTGGACTCGGGCTTGGCTACAGTATAAGCTAAACCTCCCAGACCTACCTCTGGCCATCAAGATCTATGTGGGGGGAGGTGTGTCCCTGCTCTTCCTCACCCCAGTTCCCTGTGATGTTGGCTGGTATAGGAGTCAGACTCAGGAAAGCACTTCAGGCAGCTTCCCTTGGGCCACCCCCAAGTTGGTGTTGGAATGTTACTAGTAGGTTGCCCAGGCTAGGGGGTAGGAATGGGTGGACTCTGCAGGATGAGGGAAGGGCATATCCACTGAGTGTCCTCCTTCTATTATTGACACTCTAGCTTTTATTTTAGTTTCTAAAAAAATAGTCATTTTATGAGTCAAGGAGTATCAAATCAGTGTTGGATGGGCCACCCAAGGGTGGGGAGAGGGGCTGGAAGCCGTGCACATTAGATGGGAGTGGGTGCTGGCATAGAGATGACTGTATAGAATGTTTCTCACAAGGGAACATGGTAGATTTTGAAGGTAAGACTTTCTGGGTTTATCATGTTTGAATTTGAAGGACAGGGAGTGGTGAATCATCACCAGTTGCCCCCTTATCTAGCCCCATGGAAGTGGGAGTCTCAAAGGAGCGCCTCATCCAAGGAGCTAGGGCTGACTGAATTGATTATAGATAGGCCTGTCGCAGCACCTGCCCATCCCCACTCTGCGACACCTACCTCCTTACCATCATTGCTCCATTGAGATGTGGCCAGGTTTTTCTTATAACAAGAGTCAGTCTCCCCTTTTACCTCGGCTTTCTATTCTGGGGTTGGGGAGGGAATCAGTGGTATTGGAGATGACTAGTTATTTTCTGGGTTTGAGTTGCATTTGGCTAGAAAACAATCTTGTTGGAAAAAGTATGTTGGGAGAAGGCATCTTAACCCACACACTGAAACAGATTCCAGTGGGTCTCTGATCTTTGTAGGGATTCTGTCGGTTCAATGCCTAAAAAGAGAGGTGGGATGTCCTTCAAATTGTACCAGCTTAGCTAGCATTGCAGGCTCTAAAAATAAAAATCTTGAACCCATGCTCTCTGCCTAGTTTTTGATATATTTAAAGGGAATTATGTTTCCCTTTAAGGTTCTAGGACGACACTTGATTAAAACCAGTCAAGTTTGGGGCAGCCATATTTCCTCAAGAGGCCAAAGGACCTGGCTTCAGGGATGGCTGGAACAAGCTCCCATTATTACCCTGAATCCAAAAAACAGACCTGTGGTTCAGATGAATTCCTGAGATGAAATGACCAAGTTTGTTAAAAGTGTGCCTGGACTGCTGGTATTTCCTTATAAGATCCATTAATTCATTTAATGAATAAAGCACTTGGCCAAAGGAGGGAGCTTAAAAAGGCAGTAAGAGGCTGGGCGTGGTGGCTCACACCTGTAATCCTAGCATTTGGGGAGGCCAAGGCAGGAGGATTGCATTAGGCCCAGCCTGAACATCATAGCAAGACCCTATCTCTACAAAAAGTAGAAAAATTAGCTGGACATGGTGGTGCCTGCTTGTAGTCTGTCCCAGCTTGTCAGGAGGCTGAGGCAGGAGGAGCACTTGAGCTCAGGAGTTGGAGGTTGCAGTGAGCTATGATGATGCCACAGCACTAGCCAGGCAACAGAGCAAGACTGTCTCAAAAAAAATAAAAAGTAGTGTGAGGCAGTACAGCCAAAGCAGGATGAAGGATGGATGATGGTGAGGAATGATAATTATAAGTCCCAGTAGAAGCTGTGGACATGGGAGAGAAGGGCGTTAGGCACCAGGATCTGGTGATGGATGGATTGATTGGTAGGCAGGAGTGAGGGAGAGAGGTGGATCCAGGTTGGTGTGCCGGCTCCTAACCTGAGGAATGGGGCAAACTGTTGGCACTCAGAGCAAGAAATACAGGAGGAAAGGAAATATTCAAAAAACTCAAGTTGAGGAACTTTATAAAATTTCTGGACTGTATTCATAAATATCAGTGTCATATATGACAAAGGCCCAGAGACTGTTTTAGATTAAAGGAAACTGAAGAGACATGACAACTAAATGAAATATGTGATCTTGGATGGGATCCTGGACCAACCCTCTCCCCAAAAAGGTGCTATAAAGCACATTTTGGAGGCCGGGTGCGGTGGCTCACGCCTGTAATCCTAGCTCTCTGGGAGGCCAAGGTGGGCGGATCGTTTGAGCTCAGGAGTTCGAGACCAGCCTGAGCAAGAGCGAGACCCCATCTCTACTATAAATAGAAAGAAATTAATTGGCCAACTAATATATAGAGAAAAAATTAGCCGGGCATGGTGGCACATGCCTGTAGTCCCAGCTACTCTGGAGGCTGAGGCAGGAGGATCACTTGAGCCCAGGAGTTTGAGGTTGCTGTGAGCTAGGCTGACGCCACGGCACCCACTCTAGCCTGGGCAACAAAGTGAGACTCTGTCTCAAAAAAAAAAAAAAAAAAAAGCACATTTTGGGGACAACTGACAAAATTGAAATATGAATTGTTGATGAGATAAAATTATCTCAATGTTAAGTTTCCTGAATTTGATAATTATACTGCGGTTATATACAAGAATGTCCTTATTCTAAGGAAATAACATGCTGAAACATTACAGATTAAGGATTATGATGTAACCTACTTCCAAATGGTTTAATAAAAGAAACTGAGAGAGAAAAGAAAAGGAAACAGAAGGAGAAAGCAAATCGGGCATAATATTAAAAAGTTAAAATGTATAACTCTTGGCAAAGGTTATAAGGGAGGTTTTTGTACTATTGCAACTTTTAGCTTGAAATTATTTCAAAAGAAGACATTAAAAAGGGGGGGGGGGTGGAGAGCTGAGCTCCTGTCTGGAAAGGGGATTTGGACAGTGGACTGTCCAGACGCCTGGGTGGTCCGGGGATAAAAGTGCCAAATGCTCCAGAGAAATATCCAGGCTGATGACAGTAACTTGTCCTAAGTACCCAAATGGCAGTGAAAGGGAAGGTGTAAAAGGGAAAGAAGCAGAGGGAGAGGCTGGAAAGCAGGAAGCCAGGCAGGGGAAGAGAGAGAGGCCACAGACAGGCCAGGCAGGCGGTGCGGGTGTGCGGGTAGGGAAGACAAAGCCCCGCTCCTGTGTGAGTCATGTGTCACTGAAGACCTTGGGGAACAAAGGCTGTCTACACTAGGGTAGGGGTGGAGGAGGGACAGGGAGGGGAGGCAGAAGCAGCAGCAGGGGCAAACTGAGTGCCCTCAGCATTCTCAGCTTCTTTGTGACTGGTGGGCCGGGCTGGGGGTGGGGATTATCTTGATGATTCTAAGACCTTAAGGCCTTGGGCATTCTGATTTCCAAGCAATGACTCCTGGAAGTTGCGCAAAACCCAGTCCAGAGCCCTGTTTGCACACTTCCAGAATAGGGGAGGCAGTCCCTTCCAGTATGGACAGCTGTTCTTCAGGCAAAGTGAAATCAGCCCTTCTGGCGCCTCCACCCGCAGGCTTCCTTTGTCCTCCGGTTTCCCTCGGCTGCCAGAGGGCTGGCCGGGCTTGCTGCCAAGATTGCTGCAATGGCCATGATCGGCCACCAGATGGCGGTGGTGCCCCAGGTTAGTTTCCTCGGACATCCCTGCCTCCTCACTCCCCTTCCCCAGAGCTAACTGGGAGGAGCTGGGGCCTCTGCAGAAGCCTCTCATCCCTTCCCCTGGCCCGGCTTCCAGCTGCTTTTAACAGCACTTTGCCTGCCTTGAGTGCTGGCAAAGCTGTAGCTGTTCTTTGTCCAAGCTACGGTTCCCAGTGGCCTAGTCCAATCGTGTGTTTCATGTACCACAATGCAAGGGCACCAAAAGCAGGGGAAAAAAGAAGGGAGTCAGTTTGGCTTTTTTTTTTTTTTTCATTTTATTTTCCTTTAGACTGTGGGACTTGACCAGTTTGGCTTCTTTTTTTTTTTTTTTTTTGAGACACTCAGTTGCCCACACTGGATTAGTGTCGTCATCATAGCTCACTGTAACCTCAAATTCCTGGTCTCAAGCCATCCTCCCGCCTAAGCCCCCCAAACTACTAAGATTACAGGCATGAACCAGTGCTCCTGGCCCAGATTGAATTATTAGTATGTTATATATATATATATATATATATTTTTTTTTTTTTCTTTTCTTTTCTTTTCTTTTTTGAGACAGAGTCTCACTTTGTTGCCGGGGCTAGAGTGCCGTGGTGTCAACCTAGCTCACAGCAACCTCAAACTCCTGGGCTCAAGCGATCCTTCTGCCTCAGTCTCCCGAGTAGCTGGGACTACAGGCACGTCCCACCATGCCCAGCTAATTTTTTGTATATATTTTTAGTTGGCCAATTAATTTCTTTCTATTTTTATTTTTATTTATATTTTTATTTTTTATTTTTTTTTTGAGACNTTTTTTTTTGAGACAGAGTCTCACTTTATTGCCCAGGCTAGAGTGAGTGCCGTGGCGTCAGCCTCGCTCACAGCAACCTCAAACTCCTGGGCTCAAGTGATCCTCCTGCCTCAGCCTCCAGAGTAGCTGGGACTACAGGCATGTGCCACCATGCCCGGCTAATTTTTTCTCTATATATTAGTTGGCCAATTAATGTCTTTGTATTTATAGTAGAGATGGGGTCTCGCTCTTGCTCAGGCTGGTCTCGAACTCCTGAGCTCAAAGGATCCGCCCACCTCGGCCTCCCAGAGAGCTAGGATTACAGGCTTGAGCCACCGCGCCCAGCCTTCTTTCTATTTTTAGTAGAGATGGGGGTCTTGTTCTTGCTCAGGCTGGTTTCGAACTCTTGACCTTGAGCGATCCTCCCACCTTGGCCTCCCAAAGTGCTAGGATTATAGGCTTGAGCCACCGTGCCCAGCCCTAAGAGGATCTCTTGAGGCCAGGAGTTCAAGACAAGCTTGGGCAACATAGCAAGACCCTGTCTCTACAAAAAATTTTAAAAATTAGCCAGATGTGGTGGCATGCATCAGTAGTCCCAGCTACTTAGGAGGCTGAGGCAGGAGGATCCCTTGAGCACAGAAGTTGGAGGTTACAGTGAGCTATGATTGCATCACTATACCCCAGCCTGGGCGACAGAACGAGACCCTGTCTCTAAACAAAAAAATAGGAAAAGAAATAAGAAAGCATGCATTCTAATTCTGACTCTGCCTCTAACCAGCTGTGTGATCCTAAGTAGAACGCTTAACTTCTCTGGACCTCAGAGATCCCATCTATAAAGGATTGGCTTAGGCAACACCCACCCCTCTCCATCCTAGGACTTCTCTCCCATTCCTGTGCACTTGTCCTTTTGGGCCTTCTCACCTTTGCCAACACCTCTGGGGAAATGCCCTTCTTTTTCCATAGAACTTTCATTCATTTTTGTAAAAATAAATAATTGTTGAAATTTAAAACTCAATTGATGTGTTAAACTACAGATTAGATACAACTGAAGAGAATTAATGCACTGGAGAAATATATTAATATTAGAAAATTATTTAGAGTGAAACAATGAGACCTGTACTTACTGTACTTATCAGGAAAGTGTGAAAGAGGTAGAAAGAAAGAGACAGAACAAAATGAGAAAATCTAACTACATCCAACTTGAATCCCAGAGAAAATAATAGAATAGAGGAAAGAAAATTTTTAAAGAAAGAATGGCCAATAAAAAACTTGAATGCACAAAATCAAAAAACCCCATGAATTCCAAACAGAGTAAATAAGAAGAAATTCACAGCTGGGCGCGTAATGTGGATAGAATACCAAAGACATGGGATCTTTAGTACACACCAAACAGAAGGCCAGAGGACTTACACAGAAGCCGCGCTTAGCAGCTGCTCAAGCAGCAACCATGGAAAGCTAACGCAACGTGGGAATGCACGCAAGTCTCACTCTATGCTCACCTTTCTTCCTAATTCCACGTCCCTCTGAAGAGATAGCCCGTATTAAACTTGATACGAACCTTCTAGACATTTTCTCTGCATGTATAAATATATATAATATAAATATATGTGGGTATATAAATATGGATAGGCGTCATCTATCTTTAGATATTGCTATGGTTTGAGTGTTTGTCCCCTCCAAAGCTCATGTTAAAATTTAATTGATGTGGACGGGGAGGGCCCAAGGTGGGGAGGGGCAGGGGAAAAAAAAGAAAAAAAAAAAAGAGAGAGAGATAATTGATGTGGGGCTTTTAGGAGGCGATTAGGAGGCCTCTGCCCTAATGAATGGGTAAATGCCATTATTATGGGAATGGGTTAGTTATCTCAAGACTGGGTTTGTCCTAAAAGCAAGTTCAGTGAATTTCCTCTCTGTTTCGTGTGCTTGCTTCTGCTTTCTACCCTTCTGGCATGGGGGGTGGGCCCTCTCCAGATGCCAGTGCCATGCTCTTAAACTTCTCAGCCTGCAGAAATAAATTTCTTTTCTTTATAAATTTTCCAGTCTCAGCAGCATCAAACGGACAACAACAGATATATTAGACTAATTTAGCTACATGAGAATAATACTGTTGTTCCTTGGTATCTATGGGGAATTGTTTCCAGGACTTCTGTGGATACCAAAATCCACTGATGCTTAAATTCCTTATATAAAATGGTTTAGTATTTGCATATAACCTATGCACATCCTCCTGTATACTTTATTTTTTTATTTTTTAATCTATTTATTTATTTTTAAGGCTGGTCAAGTGGAGCAGTGGGAGTGGGGAAGAAACAAAGGAATCTGTAACTGGTTGCGATTATTTTTTATTTTTTTTATTTTTAAAACAATTTTTTTTTTCCTGTTCCAGGATCCAATCAATAATCACATTGCCTCTAGTTACCATGACTTGGTAAATCACATTCATTCCTTCAATCTGGAACCGTTGGAACCATTCTTCAGCCTTTATCTTTCATGACCTTGACATTTTCGATGAGTACAGGCCATTTATTTTAATAGGATGTCCATCAATCTGGGCACCATAAATGTTTTATAAATCTTTTTAGGTCTTAACTTATTTCACAATTGAAAAACGAGATGCAACTCGGCAAGAAAGAAAATGAACTTAGAGGCAGTAAATTTCAAGAGGCACTGGTTAGCAAAGAAATCAGTAAAACAAAGCAATTTGTCAAAATAAGCATTGATTTTTAAAAGTAATGACTTTTTCCTGATTTTAAAAATAAAGTAGGCCGGGCGTGGTGGCTCACGCCTGTAATCCTGGCACTCTGGGAGGTCGAGGCAGGCGGATTGCTTGAGGTCAGGAGTTCGAAACCAGCCTGAGCAAGAGCCAGAACCCATCTCTACTATAAATAGAAAGAAATTAATTGGCCAACTAATATATATAGAAAAAATTAGCCGGGTATGGTGGTGCATGCCTGTAGTTCCAGCTACTCGGGAGGCTGAGGCAGGAGGATCCCTTGAGCCTAGGAGTTTGAGGTTGCTGTGAGCTAGGCTGACGCCACGGCACTCACTCTAGCCTGGGCCACAAAGCGAGACTCTGTCTCAAAAAAAAAAAAAAAAAAACAAACCAAGCAGTACTGAAACAAAAAACAAAATATCAAAGGCCCCTCCCGTGCTAATGACCTGTACTTTCTCCCGACCTAAGGAGAAGGCCTCTGCCAGAGCCCAAAGCCTCCCACGTCAGCCTCCCGTATGCTTTAAATCATCTCTAGATTACTTATTATAACTAATACAATTAAATGCTATGTAAGTAGTTGTTATACTGTGTTGTTTAGGGAATAATGACAAGAAAAAAAAGCATATGTTCAGTACAGACACAAACATCTTTTTTTTTCCTTAATATTTTTCATCCATGTTGGGTTGAATCCATGGATGCAGAACTCACAGATACAGAGGATCTACTGTATATTTAAATAGAGATTGGCCAGGCGAGGTGGCTCACGCCTGTAATCCTAGCACTCTGGGAGGCTGAGGCAGGTAGATTGCTCAAGGTCAGGAGTTCGAAACCGGCCTAAGCAAGAGCAAGACCCCGTCTCTACTAAAAATAGAAAGAAATTAATTGGCCAACTAAAAATATATAGAAAATATTAGCCCAGCATGATGGCACATGCCTGTAGTCCCAGCTACTCAGGAGGCTGACGCAGGAGGATCGCTTGAGCCCAGGAGTTTGAGGTTGCTGTGAGCTAGGCTGATGCCAGGCACTCTAGCCCGGGCAACAGAGTGAGACTCTATCTCAAAAAAAATAGAAAAATAAAAAAAAAATAAAATAAATAGAGATGGCATACATCCATGCCCATGTATCCATATATGTTTATATTATATATATAAACTGTCCACATATTATGTATCAGATATTCACATTTGTAAACATGAATATTTACAAATATATAAACAGCTACATACATCTATATGTATAGCTTAAAATATATATTATTTGAATTGAATTTTTTTAAATATTATTTGATATGGCAATTTCACTTCTAGGAATTTATGCTATTATTTGGAATCCATGTACATTAAGTTTAAAAAAGGAATTTATGCTATAGAAATGCATGGGATATATTACAAGAATGTTTACTGAAGCATTAGTCATAAACAAAAGAAATAAGATATATATTATATATGTGTGCATATGTGTATACATCCCCACAAAATGCTTTTTTTAAAAAACAATTCTGAGCCAGGTACAGTAACTCATGCTTATAATCTCAGCACTTTGGGAAGCGTGATGATTGCTTGAGGCCAGGAGTTTGAGACCACCCTGGGAAAAATAGCAAGACCTCATCTCTGAGGTCAAAAAATAGAAAAATTAGCCGGGCATGGTGGTGCACGCCTGTAGTTTCAGTTACTCCAGGAGGCTGAGGCAGGAGGATCACTTGAGCCCAGGAATTTCATGTTACAATGAGCTCTGATGATGCCATGGCACTTTAGCCTAGGCAACAGAGTGAGACCCTGTCTCAAAAAATAATGATAAAATAAAATAAAAAGATTAGCCAGGAGTGGTGGCATGCACCTTTAGTCCCAGCTACTCAGGAGGCTGAGGCAGGAAGATGACTCAAGCCCAGGAGATTGAGGCTACAGTGAGCTGCGATCCCACCACTGCCTTTCAGCCTGGGTGACAGAGCAAGACTCTGTCTTTTAAAAAAATAAAAATAAAAATAAGAAGATTCTTAAAAATGTTTTTAACCACTTCGGTACGGCGCTCACCGGCCATGAAACCTTGCCCACAGCCGGCACTCACAGTCCGCACGGTAGTTTGTGCTGTGCATTGACGACGAATCCGTTTTGCTCTTGTGTGGTAAGGAAAGCTTGAAAGCACTGAAAGCTTGTTTTACTTTACAGGCAGCTTTACTTGCAATGTAAATCAGAATAGGTAACATATACATGTATGTTTTCATTACGTTATTTTTAAATGTTCACAATTTTATTTTGTTAAATGAAAAATTAGAAAAGTCGTATCACGGCTGTTGGCTAAAGTCCGCTGCGTGCCTTCATCTGTGGCTGTTGACTATAGTCGACACTCGTACTCAAGTGGTTAAAAGGATTCTGGGTCAAATAAGTTTGGGAACTGCTGAGCTAAACAATTTTCACCGGGTTTCTTTCTTTCTTTTTTTTTTTTTTTTTTGGGACAGAGTCTCGTTCTGTCACCTGGGCTAGAGTGCCGTGGCATCAGCCTAGCTCACAGCAACCTCAAACTCCTGGGCTCAAGCGATCCTCCTGCCTCAGCCTCCAGAGTAGCTGGGATTACAGGCACTCACCACCACACCCAGCTAATTTTTCTATTTTTAGTAGATACGGGGTCTCGCTCTTGCTGAGGCGGGTCTCAAACTCCTGACCTCAAGTGATCATCATGCCTTGGGCTCCCAGAGTGCTAGGATTACAGGCATGAGCCACCACGCCCAGTCCACGTGGTTTCTTTATTACCGGGCTTCTCAGTAGCCTTGACCTACAAGCGTGCATCACGAATTTCAGGAGAGGATAGAGCATTTTCCAAACTTATTTGCCCATGGGCCCTTTTTCCATGGAGTATCCCATGGGACTTGGGTTCCTGAGGACTAACTTTGGGGATGCTGGTTTCTCTTATGTTTGGCCATTCTCACTTGATGCTCACAGGATGGAATCCAGCCACATTTTATGGATGGGAACACCCATGCTCTTGGAGGTGGATGAGTTGCTTCCAGTTACTCAGCTAACAAATGGCAGAAATGGGAGTGCATGTTTGGGCTTCAAGTTCCAAGGCCAAGACCTTCACCTGACTTTCTCCCACTTTCGAGTCATCTTCCTAATTGGCATACTGCTGAGCTTGCTTCTTGGAGAACAGGCCAACTGATGGAAAGTTGGAAGGGGATGTTTCAGGGAGCCACCAATGGCAAGCTTTGGAGTTAGTAACTAGGGCAAAGCTCTGTGTTCGACTTTCCAGGCTTCAGCCCAGTAACTTCTGCCGCCCAAATAGGCAAACAAGGGCCCAGCCTCTGAGGCCTCTGCCCTGTCCCCACCCACTTCACTGCCAAGCCCTGTCTCTGCAGCACGAAGGTAAGTAAGTGGGACAGGGCCGGTGGATGGTAGGTGGAGTTTCCAGGAATTCCAGGTGAGAAAACACGGTGTCCTGAGGTCCAGGAGATGGGAGAGGAGCCTACAGGCAGGAGTGCGCCTGGAGGAGACAAAATCCTAAGGCCTGACCCATTGTCTCCTTTCTGCAGGACACTGGCTCTACCTCACAAGTAACATGGGTCCCTGAACGGGTGGGAGATTATTGTCAAGACCCTTTATAGTGAGCTTTACCTATTTTTGTCTTCTTTTTCTGTCAAAAGTACATTCACACAGGACATTTCCTTCCTCTGACAACAAAGCAGCACGGGGCATCGGGAAGGATAGCAGCCTGGCCTTGGCTGACTCACGGAGAACCGAGACAGGCTGTCCTCTCTGGCCTTCAATTCTGAATTTGGGCTTCAGCTTTTTGAGGTGAGCAGCTGTCTTTGGCTGACACCAACACTGAATTCCTATGAGACTTAATTTCCTAATTTATGGTGGGATGATCCTGATTTCCCTCTTTCCTAACCTCATGATGGGTCCTGAACCAATAGTTCATAATAAAGGAAGAAATTGGAGTCACTTGATTTAAGTTTGCTGAGTGACAGAAATTATCCCTGTGTCCAAGCAGAGGACACCTCCTGGTCACTCATGTTCCCTGGACAACACGTCTCTCCCTTGGTCCAGCTGGGCATGCATGTGCATTTTGTCCTCCTGAGCCCAAGTTCTAGATGGAGCAGTGCTGTGATTCAGCTGCAGTCCAGTCTCAGCCCTCCAGAGCTTGGGAGACACCCTGTGTCTCCCCTACTCCCTGCCCCACACCTACCCTGCACCTGAGGCCAAGGGTAGCAAAGCCGATGGAAGCTGAGGTGTCTTACCTGCCTGGCATTTGTCAGCGCCCAAACAGCTGAGTGTGCAGGGGGAAGAATGATGCTCCCTGGCAGATGTCAAGCTGCAAAGCAAGGTAGGGAAGGCGGCCAGGTGCAGCTGAAACAGGGCGCGGCGACTGGTCTGGGAGCCCCAAGGCCTGCCCAGACATCTAGCTGGCTCAGGAGGGCCAGGTGTGCTGACAAGTGTGGGCTAACCCCAGGCACAGGCTACTGAGCATCTGGTGAGCCCAGATTTGATGAGCAACTGAGCGGAGGAGGGAATGGGTGGATGGAAACTTCAGATTCATTATCTGTAAAATATGCATAAATGGCAGGGTGGTTTGCAAATTAAATGACTTAACACATATTAAATGACTTAACACACATGGGTACTTAGCACAGTTGCAGAAAGTACTCTAAAGTCCAAGTATGATTATTGTGAGTCTAGCACACAGGGAAGGGTAGGTTTAGAGACTGATTCATCTGTTATCTTCCATGTAACTATACAAGCAGACGAAATCAAGATAGCAACTATCTGGAGGCTTTTTTGGAATAAATGTAATAAAGAATTATTAAAATATATTTAAACAATGAATAAAAGAAAAAGACAGCAACAAAAATTGTCTCACCCAAGTCCTCATGAAACCCTATGATACCATTACTGAGCCCATTTTACAAATGGACAAATAGGCACCGAGATGCCAACAAATAACCAGCTGAGGCTAGACATAGAGTGGCCACCCAGCAGAGGACCTGGCCCTCATTCTGGCTTAGGCAAAGCTGATTCCTCCGCTGGGCTTCCTCCCTCTACCCTCTCCCACCGCCCACCACCTGGTCAGAGAAGCCTGCAGAGGCAGGTATGAGAATCAGAGGTGATAGGGAGATATTCTTCCCTCTGAGCGGCTCCCTGGGCCACCTCCACCAGACCCTGCCCTAGTTCCCAAGCCCACCTCCCACTCCACCCCTCCAATTCTCCCTCCTTCCTTAGTTCAGTCACCTAGGCCTCTCTCCCTCCAGGGAGTCTCCCTGCAGCGACCCACGACCCACCTGACACGGGGGTGCTGTACGGAGCACTCTCACCCTGAGTGTCACTCTCACTTCCTGAGTGGAAGCGGATGGAGCCCCCTTCCTTTTCCACATGACTTGGTGAACTAGAGGCATTCTGGGAGATACTTCCTGAAGGTGTCGGACAAAGCCAAGAGATGCTTGAAAGAACTATTCATAGAAAACTTCCTCCAACAGCTGTTTACGGAGCATCTACCACGTACCAAGCACAGGAACGCTACTGCTGAGGAGCCATGCCTCTGCTGGGAGAAGAGGTATACTCCTTAACAGGAAGGCATTGGGTATTGTCACCTGGGGTGGTCAGCAGTGGCCCAGAGAGGGGATCCAGATGTCGGATCTTAAGATCACAAGAGAGAACTCTTTAATAAGTGACAACTTGCTTCTTTCCAGGGAAGGGCGTCCTCACCCTCGAAGGAGCTATTAGGGGTACGCCGATGTCCCTCTTGCCTTGTCCTCTGCTCACATGGAACTCTAACCACAGAAAGACCATGGCTCTGCGTCCCCATCCATGAAAGGCAAACTTTGTTTGGTGTAGCGAAGATGCTTGCAAAACCACCGGGCACAGAATCGTCACTCCATACACAACTTTATTTCTCAGCACAAATGCTAATTTCCCTTCCAAACTTCCAAACGCAAAACTTCTCAACCTCCCAAGCAGCTTAGTTTCTTTCTGAAGGTCACAGCAAGGTCTCATGTTCCAGTGTGCCCTGCTCGGCTGGCACTTCCTGCCTCACTTCCTGCCTCCCCATCCGTCCTCCAGTCCAGCCGAGCTTCTCAGTGTTCACCAGCAACTTGCCTGCTGGGGAGCCGGGCACCGTGGCTCACGCCTGTCATCCCAGCACTTGGGGATGCTGAGGTGGGTTCACCAAGTCATGTGGAAAAGGAAGGGGCTCCATTGCTTCTCAGGATGTCACTCGCCCTGAGTGACACTCAGGGTGAGAGTGCTCCGTAGAGCTCCCCTGTGTCAGGTGGGTGGTGGGTCGCTGCAGGAAGACTCCCTGGAGGGAGAGAGGCCTAGGTGATTGAACTAAGGAAGGAGGGAGAATTAGAGGGGTGGAGTGGGAGGTGGGCTTTTTTCTAAAAAAAAAAAAGAAATTGCCTGTCGACAACTGTGTCACTGAACATGTCCGTGTGAAACACCGTTCCCTCCCCTTCTTTACACAGCAAACCCCTGCCAATCCTTTTCCTCCAATTCAAGCCTCCTCCTCTCAACCTGCCTCAGACTCCCCCGGGCAGTGTTAATCACCTCTTCCTCTGTTCTCTCGTGGGGACTTGTCCATACAATTATTTTATGCTTTAACGCATCCCTCATTTCTCTTATTTTTTTCCATGTCTCTAATTTTCCCTATTCCCTCTCTCTCTCTCTCTCTCTCTCTCTCTCTCTCTCTCTTTGAGACAGTGTCTTGCTCTGTCACCCAGGCTAGGATGCAGTGGCCCTATCATAGTTCACTGTAACCTTGAACTCCAGGGCTCAAGCAATCCTTCCACTTCAGCCTCCTGAGTAGCTGGGACTATAGGTGTGTGCCACCATGCCCAGATAATTTATTATTATTATTATTATATTACAGGTGGGGGTGGGAGGGTCCTCCCTATGTTGCCTAGGCTGGTCTTGAACTCCCGGCACCCAAGTGATCCTCCCACTTTAGCCTCTCAAAGTGCTGGGATTACAAGGTGTAAACTACTGCACTTGGCCCCTATTCTCAATAGAGTTTACCTTAGAGACACTGGGGTTGATAGAGGAGTGGTGCACTTTCTAGGGTTTCAGAGTGCCCCGGTTCAGCTGGGCCCTGTTTGTTGGAACGCTCAACATTGGGCTCCATGACTCCTTCTAAAGTTGGTGGCCAGGCAAAGAACTTCACATCTATGCTTCAATTTTCACAGTAACTTTATGAGGTGATTACTCTCATTTTACAGATGAGGAAACTGAGGCCCAGAGATGTTATGTAATTTACTTAAGGCCACACAGCTAGTGGTTGGCAGGGCTGGGATTCACACTCCAGGCCTTTGTTCTTGTCCACTTGCTATAATCTTTTCCATACTATATGTATGGGCATATTGTTTCGACTTAAGTCATTCAAGCTCTCATTAATACATAAAAGCACAATTTTATTTTATTTTTCTAGACCTGTATCGTGGTCTGATAAAGGTGCAATTTTAACTCCTGGTGCAGGGCTACTGTGTGACTTGGTGAATGTGGGGAGTAAGTCAAGAGTGGCGGTTCCTGAGAGGCTGTTTCCCAGAAAGTGTTCTTATTTCTATCCTCGCTGGTGCCAGGATGAAGTCTTTCCCAGTGTCTGAACCCCTCTGACCTGAGTGGCCTACGTAGCCCGCCAAGTGTCCACAGCAGGCCCACCTGCCCAGTCTCTTCCTGCTGTCTCAGCTGTCCCAGGAGCCAAACAGGGTGGAAACCCAGTCATAGGTAAGAGCCTGAGGTCGCTGCTGCCACAAGTCTGCACAGGAACACAAACCCAGATCTCGGGATTCTGAGGCCAGAACCTCCTCCTCCAAATGGCGTGGCCTATGATTTGAGCCCAGAACATACTTGGACATGGCAGGGCTTCACCGGAACTGGAGAGAGGAACTGGCCCTGGCTTGGGCCACAGGGTCTTGGATAGTCAGCCTTTACTCCATCAACTCCTAAAGGCCTTTGCAAGGGACAGTATATGTGCACAGGACACAGTTTTGGTGGCCTTGTCATGTGGCAGACGGAAGGGCTCAGAAGTGGAACAGGAAAAATATTTCCCATGCAGCAGCTGGGATGGACCTGAGACATCAAGAGCAGAGTCCGGGTGTTTTAGTCATGAAGTCTGCCGAGTCCATGGAGGCAAATCGCAGCAAAGAATCCGGAGTTTTGTGGTAGAAGCCAGTGTTGGGTCCTGAGTTTGCTTCTGACTAGCTGGACACACAGAGAGGACACTAGTTTGGGGCCAGACAGCACCCCCTCCATGGGGACATTCCAGGCCTGGTGATGCTCAGGACAGATAAAAGCCTCAGGATTTTCTATAGATCTGGGTCAATCCTGTTTTCATTCTCTTCCCTGCTGGCTGCTTTGAGGAGTTTAATTTAACTGAAAGGCAAAATCCTCTAATCACCTGCTCTAAATCAAGGCATAACATTTGGGGTAATGAGGGGCGAGGACCCTGGGTGAGGCGAGGCTATGGGATGGCAGGGCCTGGGAGGGCTCTGGGCCTGATCTCAACTGCTTAGCTGCCGGTGGGGAGGCTGGGAGCTCCCGGTAGCCCTTTGTGTTTTTTTTTTTTTTTGAGACAGAGTCTCACTTTATTGCCCAGGCTAGAGTGAGTGCCATGGAGTCAGCCTAGCTCACAGCAACCTCAAACTCCTGGGCTCAAGCAATCCTGCTGCCTCAGCCTCCCAAGTAGCTGGGACTACAGGCATGTGCCACCATGCTCGGCTAATTTTTTCTATATATATTAGTTGGCCAATTAATTTCTTTCTATTTATAGTAGAGATGGGGTCTCGCTCTTGCTCAGGCTAGTCTTGAACTCCTGAGCTCAAACGATCCGCCCACCTCGGCCTCCCAGAGAGCTAGGATTACAGGCTTGAGCCACCGCGCCGGCCTGTTTTTTTTAAATTATTAATTATTATT
>VSMD01006620.1:0-26381 GCA_008750895.1 Mirza zaza
CCCTCCCAGCCCGCTCTACTGGCAGCAATGACAGCTTCAGCTACGCCTTCGGCTCGCCTGTGGGTCAGGCATTCTGGGGACGACATACATACTAATGTTAGTACATTATCTGGTGTACTTTCGGATTACCATTTCAGGTGGAGAGTAGGTGTAATAGTTATCCACACTCAGATTACCACTTAAGATCGGTAGTGACATTATCTCCTATGAAATGGGGAAACTGAGGGAGAAAGAAGTTAGAGAATTTGCCCAGCGTCCCACAGCTAAGAAGTGGCAGGGTGGGGCTTTGAACCCAGGTAGTGCAGCTCCACAGCCTGTGTTCTTTTTTTTTTTTTTCTTCTGAGACAGAGTCTCGCTTTGCTGCCCAGGCTAGAGTGAGTGCCGTGGCGTCAGCCTAGCTCACAGCAACCTCAATCTCCTGAGCTCAAGCGATCCTCCTGCCTCAGCCTCCCCAGTAGCTGGGACTACAGGCATGTGCCACCATGCCCGGCTAATTTTTTCTATTTTTAGTTGTTTGGCTAATTTCTTTTTATTATTATTATTTTTAGTAGAGTCAGGGTCTCGCTCTTGCTCAGGCTGGTCTTGAACTCCTGACCTCCAGTGATCCTCCCACCTTGGCCTCCCAGAGTGCTGGGATTACAGGCGGGAGTCGCTGCGCTGGGCCTGTTTTCTTAACCACACAGGCTCCCAGGGCTCCCACAGGCAGGTCACAGGGCCGTAGGACGAGGTCACAGATACAGGGGCACCACCTCCCTCCCCCACGATGTCACATGCAGCTACACGCACTTTTGCAAAGCTGCATGGCAGTCACACGGCATGGTCACGCGATGATGCACACAGCACCTGACAATGGGTTAAACAGGTACAACCGCATAGACGGAGTCACCTGTGTAAATGACGACGGAAATGATGACACAGCAACAGCCTCACGCCCGCAGGAAAGCCCGCTGGCCACGGTGCAGCAGGCCACACAGACACAGCCACCCGGCCACCCACGTGCGTGTCATATGGGCACGCAGACCTGCAAGCACACCTGTGTGGAAGACTGTGACGCTTTGGGACATGCATCCTTCTTCCACTCGCCCCGCCCCCACACGGCCAGGGACTGCACCGCGTCCCTCTCCGCAGACGCTACGTTAGAGCGCCGCCCCCAGCGTGGCGGCTTGGAGGGTTAGGCGAGGCTGTGGGGTGCGGGGTCCCCGTGACCGTGACCGGATTAGTCCCCTCTCGAGGCAGAGGGAAAGACACAGGACCAGACCCTGCCGGCCCTCAGTCTTGGACTTCCCAGCCTCCAGACCCAGGAGGAACAAGTGTCCGTAGGGGAAGCCACCGGTCCCCCGTATCTGCCACGGCAGCCTGGGCAGCCTAGCCCCCCGGGCCTGGTGGGGGCTGCGGGCGACTCTGGGGCGCTTCAGCCGTCACCTTTTCCCACCTCCCCAGGGCCTCTCGGGCGGAGCGGCCACGAAGGCCCGTCCCTGTCCCCGCGCTGGGCTCTGAGCCCTGCTCTGAATCCATTCCCTCGGCCGCGTTCGCAGTCCGGGCGCCGTCGCCGTCCCGGTGGGCGATCCGTGTCGGGACACGGCCCTGGGCGCTCTGCTTCCCTGGCCTCTGCCCGCCCGGCGCCCGTAGCGCCCTTCCTTCCCGCCGGGTTGTGACAGCCCAGAAGTCCCGGGGACTTCTCCAGTGTCCCCGGGAGAAGAAGTCGGTGATAGCAGCGCCTCGAGTGAGAGAGGGGCAGGGAGATGGAGAGACAGAAACTTCCAGAGCAGGAGAAAGTGAACGGCAGAGACAGATGAAGTCACACAGCGACAGAGACACAGAGAGACCGACGTGGAGACACCAGGGCCGAGGCAGACGGAGCCAGAAAGCCAGAACCGGGGTGATGGAGACACAGGCACAAGGAGTTCTCAGGGTCAGTGAGTCTGAAAGGTCCTGAGACAGAAATAAAGGCGTCTAAAGCAAACACTCAGAGTACAGCCCGTGTGCCCAGGCATTGTCCTAAGCACCTGGCATGCAGTGACTCACTTTAATAGCAACCTCACCTGGTAAGTTGTGTTTTTATCCCCGTTTTTATCCACAGAGGACAACAGAAGCACAGAGAGGTTAAGTAACTTGTCCAAGGTCACACAGCAGACAAGTGAAGGAGTTGATATTGGAACCCAGGCAGTCTGGCACCAGCGTCTGTGATCTTAAAACCTCCCTATACACTGAGTCAAAGGGACAGTCTGAGACAGGGAGGGAGAGAGACACATTCAGTGAGACAGAGACAAGAAAGAGGCTGGGACCCAAAGAGAAAGATGGGAGAGAAATAGATCAGCAGCTTGGGGGTGGAGGAATGCAGGGCCGGTCGTCCAGGTGGCTCTGGGCTCTTGGGGCGTGCGCTGAGCTAGGTTCCTGCCTGCTGCCACCTCCTCGGGGACCCCCACGGGGCTACAGCCATGCCTAGCCTGGCCCGGCCTGGCCCTGGGGCTGACAGACACGTTCTCTAGTCAGCAATCTCTCAACCATGCTCCCTCGGGCTGCCCTCGTTCCAACACGATAAGGTACAGGAGTTGGATCCTGAACAGGGGCCCACAGGGAGAGCCTAGACCATCCCCGGGGCCCACTGTCCTGCCCTGTCAGCTCTCGCTACCTCTCTGCGGGACTCCTGTCTCTTGTGCTCCACCTCCTGGTGTCTGATTCTCTTTGCTACCTCTTTCCCCTGAGCCTCTTCTCTCACTGACTTTCTGGTTTTGTCCCTTTGCCTCTGAAACCCTGTCTGTGTCTTGTGATGACCCGCAAGGCCCCATCACCGCCCTCGCTCGGCTCCGGCTACACTGGCTCCCTGGTTCATTGCCCTTTGAATTTGCCAGGCGTGTTCCCACCCGCCCCAGGGCCTTTGCACCGGCTGTTCCCTGCTACACTTTTCCTCCAGACTCCCAGACACACGCCTGTCTCTTTCCTTCGCTTTCTTCAAATCTTTGCTCCAATGTCTCCCATTCTCGGTGAAGGCTCCCTGGACCACCTTATTTTTCCCTTTTTAAAAAAATTGGAGTGGAATTCACGTGCAGCAAAATTCACCCTTTTTGAGTCACAGTGCTGCAAATTTTGACAAATATATCTAGTCTTATAACCATCCCCACACTCAAGATACAGAACTGTCCGTCACCCCTCAAAATTCTCCTGTGTCTGCTTTAAAGTCAGCCACTCACACCCCCCTAGTCCCTGGCAACCACCGACCTGTCTTCTGTCCCCGTAGTTTGTCTTTCTGAGACATGTCGCCTTCTGAGCCCGACTTCTCACACGTGCACAATTCACGTGAGAGTCACATGCTGCGTGCACCGGTGGCCTGTTCCACCTTTACCGTCATGTGGAAGTGCCACGTTTACTTACCAACTCACCAGTTCGTGGGACATTTGTCTCCTTTTTAACACTGCAAACTCCCCTCTCCCCTGATCGTCCTTATTATTTAATTTATTACATATGATTGATACTAATATACAATATGGTAACA
The DNA here is from genome assembly GCA_008750895.1 of Mirza zaza. Classification (NCBI taxonomy): domain Eukaryota; kingdom Metazoa; phylum Chordata; class Mammalia; order Primates; family Cheirogaleidae; genus Mirza; species Mirza zaza. The sequence goes on from VSMD01006620.1 coordinate 3,494, forward strand.
CACCTATTGCATGCCTAATTTATTACATGATTTATTTATGTTATTGGACTTCTCTTCTATTCTTTTCTTTTCTTTTTTTTTTTTTTTGAGACAGAGTCTCACTTTGTTGCCCAGGCTAGAGTGAGTGCCGTGGCGTCAGCCTAGCTCACAGCAACCTCAAACTCCTGGGCTCAAGCGATCCTCCTGCCTCAGCCTCCCAAGTAGCTGCGACTACAGGCATGTGCCACCATGCCCGGCTAATTTTTTCTATATATATTAGTTGGCCAATTAATTTCTTTTTATTTATAGTAGAGACAGGGTCTTGCTCTTGCTCAGGCTGGTTTCGAACTCAAGCAATCCTCCTGCCTTGGCCTCCCAGAGTGCTAGGATTACAGGCATGAGCCACTGCGCCCGGCCTGGACTTATTTTCTATTGTCATATCTCTCAGCTACAGCAGGAACACCAGTCTTCGCCAGTTTTGTTCACTGGTTAATCCAGAGTAAGTACTAAATGGTACTTAACACATAACAGGTACTTGAGAAATATGTGCTGAATGAATGAAAATGAATGAATGGTGTCTGACTCTTTCCATCACTGTATCTCTCAGTCTGGCCTTCTCTCTGAGCAGAGTGTCTGTTGGGTTCTGTTTCTGTCTGTCTTTGAGACAGACAACTCTCTCCCCCTCTCTCCCTTTCTCTCTGTTTCTCTCTCTCTCTCTCTCTATCACTCTTTCCTGTCCCTTTTAGTAGCTGCCTCCCTGTGTCTCTGCTTGTCTCTGAGTGTGGTTGGGGCCCTGCCTGGAGTCGGGGGTCTGGAGTTTGGGATCTAGAGCAGAGGCGTGGAGTTTGGATCCTGGGTGTGAGTCTGGAGTCAGACCTCGGGGTCTCCAGTTTGCTTGTGCTGTGGAACCCAGAGCCAGAGATCCGAATCCTGGGTCTTGGGGTTTGGAGTCAGGCATCATCTGGAATCTAGACCAGAGCTCAGCAAACTTTTTCTGGAAAAGCCCAGAAAGCGGTAATGTTAGGCTTTGTGGGCCAGACAGTCTGCTGCAATTACTCATTTTTGCTGTCCCAGCATAAAAGCAGTCACAAACAACATGCAGATGGAGGGACATGACGGCAAACGTTATTTACAAAACCAGGCGCAGCTGGGTTTGGCTTGCAGGTGTGGTGCGTTTAACCCTGATAGACCTGGACCCTGGAAGGTGGGGTCTAGCAAGGGAAGTCTGGGTTCTAGAGTCCAGGGACTGGTCTGGAGCTTGGGACCACCAGTCTGACCTTGGGGACTATGGATCGCAGAGTCCAGAGCATGGATTCGGTCACTGAGGTCTTGAATTTGGAGATAAGATCATTTTTAGGTGGATAATTGGCCAGGGACTGACATAGCCACCACACTGTGTCGACTGTCACTTTATGAGACATTGTCTGGATAATCGGGAAAAGCCGTTTGTCCATACAACAGAGAAAGAGACGGGCCTTCCCTCCCTTCCCACCATCCGGGCCTCCCGTCTATATCCTGTGGCTGGACATGTTTATACCCAACAAGCTGAGGTCTGGCATCGTCTCTAGGGGCAGATCCGGACAATCTGTCCTTTCTCCAGAGCAAGGGGCCCAGGTGTCACTGCTTTGTCACTGTAACTGTCCTCTCCAGGCAGAGGAGGCTGCTTGTAGAACCATTTTTAGGCAAAGTTAGTGACCAAGTTCATGTCCATCCAAGTCAACTTAATATGACTAAAACAACCTGTTTGTTCATCTGCTAAAGTCACAGGGCCTGTCCGCCCTTCCCCCGAGGTCCTAGAAAATGTTAATGCTTTATTTTTTTTTTCTGATCATTAGTTAAAATATACTGAACAATTATAAAGTGAGTGTACTCAAACTCACCATACTAAGTTTAAGTATTTTATTTATACTCCAAAAGAATTTATTAATAATTTTACATACTTGGCATTAAGGGAAGCAAATCATGACTGATATTTTGTATTAAAACTATTAACTTACAATGCGTGATTTAGGAAAAAAACAAACTTTCTTTCTCCTCCTAAACTCTGAGCACTCCAGACTTAAGTGACCAGATGCGCGGGTTTTTCTCATATCAACCAAATCTCGGACACCAGCTGGGCGTCTACAATTCGGTTCAATTCTGACGCTAGTTGGAGCTAGTGCAGACCCTGCAAGACCACCCCCACTTCGGACGCCAATCACAGTGCCAGGTTGTCACTTGCACTTCCAACCTATTGGCTATAAATCAGGGTTTCCACGACGTCCTCCTCTGGTTCAATCATTTGCTAGGAGGACTTGGAGAACTCAGGGAAACACTGGCTTACGTTTCCTGGTTTGTTGTTTAATAAAGGATAGGATAAAACATACAGTTGGACAGCCAGATGAAGGGAGGCATAGGGCAAGGTCTGGGGGTTCCTGAGTCTAGAAGCTTCTGTCCCCGTGGAGTTGGGGTGCACCACTCTCCCCTACAAGGTAAATGCCTTCACCAACCTGAAAACTGCCCTGCACTTTGGGGATTTTCAGGAAGGCTTCGCCATGTAGGCACGACCCAGTATGCATTTCACGTCTAGACCGTCCCCTCTCTCCAGTGAATGTTGGGTGGGGCTGACAGCTCCAAGATCTACTCCTGGCTTGGTCTCCCTAGTGCTCGGCCCCACCTGGGAGAGACCCGTTGCCTCATTAGAACAAAAGGTGCTCCTACCACCCAGGAAATTGCAAGAAGCTGTGTCAGGAAGCAGAAGCAGACCAAACATACATGTTTTATTGTTCTACATAACAAACACATAAACATGTGGATGTGGGACTCACATTTTTCCTTTGGCCTCAGGCTCCAGTATTGCTCAGAGACACACTGTCAGATCTTATCTTTAAGATTTTGGTGTGTTTTTTTTTCATCATGGATTTTTTTACATTCATTTTAATTTTTTTTTTAAGTTTGCATTAAAATATTATTTATCTCCATTACTGAGTTGTTTTGTTTCTTGGAGCCCCTTAAATTTGCACTCTAGTCCTGACCCTGTTGTCTGATCTGCTTTTGGGGTTTCTTCCTGTGGGTCCCCCTGCCAAATCCGGCTCTTTGTGTTGCAACTTGGCAGAGAAGCTGTAGTAAAATTCCCAGAATGGGATGTACCGTCTCCAATATTTAAAGAGGCCAAGAAGATGTTGGGTTATCATCTTTGTGGCTGGTGGCGGGAAGGCCTGCAGCTGATATTTTGTGGGCTGTGGAATGTCCCTTTGGGTGACAGCCCAGGTAGCCCCTGACATGGATGAGTGGGAGCCCAGGACTTGGGCTTTGTCTTCATTCCATCCGGCTCTATTCACCTGGGTACAGGTGGCCCGCAAAGCCACTCAAACAGCTTTCTCAGTGGATGCCCATACAAAAAAGTCACCCTGTAACAGAATGCCCAGATAGCCACTCACAGGTTACGTCATGCTCAAGTTTGTCCAACCTGCAGACAGTGGTCGCTGGCATGGCTTGCTGGGTGGAGGCAATTTTAGCTTGGTTTTTCTGTTAGTGTTTTTCTGCATAGCAAACACCTAAAAATGTCATGATTTTGTAATAATAAACGTTTACACCCATGCTCACAGGTCTGCAGATAGGCTGGGTGTCTGCTGGGCTTTGCTGAGCTTGGCTCCAGGTTGCAGTGGTAAGTTCGGGTCTGTCCCATCTGCCCATGTAGGGAGACCCAGGCTGTGCGCCTAGCGGCTCCGTGCAGAACGCCGATGTAGGAGCACAAGAAAAGGAAGCAGAAACAAAAGCTCTTTAAGACACGCTGTCCCTTCTGCCAACATAATATTGGCCAAAGCAAGTCACAGGCTAAGCTTGACCTCAATGGGAAGAAGAAATGGGCTACAGCCACTCCAGTAGAAGGTCCTGCAATGTCACATGACAAAGAGTGACATGAGTCACTCTCATGCCAATTAAGAAGCAGAAGTAACAATTACCTTATGCCCTGACAACCTCGCTTCTGGGCATACAGTTGACCCTTGAACTTCAACACAGGTTTGCACTGTGTGGCTCTACTTATATGTGGACTTTTTTTTTTGTCTCTGTCACCCCTGAGACAGCAAGACCATCCCCTCCTCTTCCTCCTCCTCCTCAGCCTACTCAACCTGAAGATGATGAGGATGAAGACCTTTAGGATGATCGCTCCACTCCCATGGAATGAATAGGAAATGTATTTTCTCTTCCTTATGGTTTTCTTAACAACATGTTTTCCTCTAGCTTACTTCATTGTACAAATACAGTATATAAAACATCCAACCTGGCCGGGCGTCTTGGCTCACGCCTGTAATCCTAGCACTCTGGGAGGCCGAGGTGGGAGGATTGGTCAAGGTCAGGACTTCGAGACCAGCCTGAGCAAGAGTGAGACCCTGTTTCCACTAAAAATAGAAATAAATTATTTGGACAACTAAAAAAAAAAAAAAATATATATATATCATAATTAGCCGGGCATGGTGGCGCATGCCTGTAGTCCCAGCTACTCAGGAGGCTGAGGCAGCAGGATTGCTTGAGCCCAGGAGATTAAGGTTGCTGTGGGCCAGGCTGACGCCACGGCACTCCAGCCTGGGCAACAAAGTGAGACTCTGTCTCAAAATAAATAAATAAATAAAAGTAAAACATCTAACGTGCAAAATATACATTAATCAGCCGTTTATGTTATTGGTGAGGCTTTTGGTCATTAGGCTAATAATAGTAGTTAAGTTTTGGGGGAGTCAAAAGTCACACCTAGATTTTCTACCTAGCGGTGGGTCAGCCCCAACCCCCTGTGTTGTCCAGGGATCAACTATATACCCAGAAGAACTGAGCGCAAGAACATGAACAGATGTTTACACACACATGTTCACGGCAGCATTATTCACCATAGCCAAAAGGTGGAAATTAAGTGTCCACTGATGGATGAATGGATAAATTGTGATATTTACCTGCAATGGTGCATTATTCAGCCTTAAAAATGTGCACATGTAGTAGTAACATTCATTGGGCGTTGGGCAGGTTGGGGACGAGGGGATGGGTATATTCACACCTAACGGGTGCAGTGCACACTGTCTAGGGGATGGACACGCTTGAAGCTCTGACTCGGGTGGGGCTAAGGCAATATATGTAGCCTAAACATTTGTACTCTGTAATATGCGGAAATAAAAAAAAAATTTAAAGATAAAGAAAGGAAATCAGACATGTGCTACAACAGGGATGAACTTTGAAAACTTTATGCTAAGTGAAGGAAGCCAGTCACAAAAGGACAAATATTGTATCATTCTACCCGTAAGAGGTACTTAGAGTAGTCAAATTCATAGAGACAGAAAGTGGAATGGTGGATGCAGGGTCCAAGGGGAGGGGCAATGGGGAGTTGGTGTTTAATGGGTGTAGAGTTTCAGTTTTGCAAGACGAAAAAAGTTCCGAAGATGGATGGTGACATTGGTGGTCCCATAATGTGAGTGTACTTAATGCCACTGAATTGTGCACTTAAAAATGGTTACAGGCCAGGTGCAGAGGCCGAGGCAGGAGGATCGCTTGAGCCCAGGAGTTTGAGGTTGCTGTGAGCTAGGCTGACGCCACGGCACTCACTCTAGCCCCGGCGACAGAGTGAGACTCTGTCTCAAAAAAAAAAAAAAAAGAAAAAAAAGTTTACAATAATTTTATATCATGTATATTTTACCAAAATAAAAAATAAATTAAAGAAAAAGCAGGCTCAATGATCCAGTTGACCACAGAGAGATAAAAGCAATGCAATGTGCAACGGGACACACCGAGGGCCCGAGGTGGTGGCCGCTGGGTCACCTGTCGCTGTGAGACAGCGTGCAAACAGCGGTAGCTGCTTCCGTGTTCCAGCCTTGGCAGGTTTTACCCACTCAGACTATCCTGGGCCATGGATTCCAGACCGTAGTGGAATTTCTCTTATCGACACTCTATTGCTTGACAGCTTGGAACATCATATCGATAAGGAAGTTTGTCAGAAAAACAGCAAGGACCGCCCAAACGTAAGTTCCAAGTCCTCTATTGTCTCCAACTAGTTCAGGAAGGTTTGGGGTCTTTCTGGGTGTGTGTGTGTGGCTGGGGAGGGGGGGTGAGGCAGGTGGGGTGGGGGTGGCCGGAATGAGAGAGCTTGTCCCCGACCTGATCCTGACCTCGCTTATCTCACCCCCCTAACTTTCTTTGATCCAGCCCAGATTTGGGTGTCAGTCCCTGGGCTAGCTTAAACCTTAGCTCCAGGGGAGCGGCTGAATTCTTTTTGGGTTTTTCCATCAGCCGACCTGCTTGGGGACCCCTCCCATCTCCTCCAGCTTGCTTGTCCCCGTGACTCTCCCAGCCCTCCAGCTCCTGCCAACGGCACACACATTCCCGAGACTTCTCCCCCCACACCCCATCCCGGGCTCCCAAAAGTCCGGCTTCCATTTATGTTAGTTATTTTATTCATTCATTTAATTTTTGGTCTCTCCTGGGGGTTTTCTTTTTGTGGCAAATCTGCTTTTACAAAGGTGGATTTCTCGTGTGCAGCTTTGGTGGCTGATACATTCCTCTGCTGTCTGTCACCCCCCCCACACCGCCCCACTGCCCACCCCCCGCCCAAGGCCTGTGGTCCCCAATCCCCGTGCTCCTGGGGACTCTGAAACAGACCCTTCACTGACCTTCCTGGAGGTCATCAGGCTCTGGGACACAGTGACCACACTGCCTACTCTGGGTTGACGGACACCCGGGTGCTTATTGGCCTTCCTGGCGATCTGCCATCGGCCCTAGAAGGCTGGGTTAAACCCTGTATCTTCCAGACACAGTGCCAGGAGGAGTGGCGTGGGCCTTTTGGGTGGTTGCCAAATGCCAAGGACACAGACAGGCACCACCTCGTCACGTGCTACAGACGTGGAACAAGATTCGGAGGCGAAGCGGAAAAGAGAAGTAGCAGCGAAGCCCCGCTTGGGCTGGGCCAGTGTCTGGGTGCCTTGAGGCCCACAGTCCAGTAAAGAGGAGGGGTGCTGTCCCACAGTGGGTTGCATGGGGTCTGCCAAAATTCATGTCCTCAGAACTTCAGAGTGTGACCCTTATTTGAAAATAGGGTCTTTGCAGCTGTAATTAAGGCAAGGGTGGTGATGAGGTCATAGTGGGTAAGGGCAGACCCTAAGTCCAATGAGAGTGTCCCCAAAAAAGACAGAAAAGGCCCCCAGAGACAGACAAGGAGGACACGTGAAAATGGACACACAGGCCGGCCTGATGCTGCCACAGGGCCAGGAAAGCCTGGAGCTGCCGGCAGCTGGCAGAGGTGGGAAGGAGTCCTTCCCAGAGGCTTCCAGAAGGGAGGGGAGCATGGCGCTCTGATTTTTTATTTTTAGCCTCCAGAGCCGTGAAAGGAGAAATTTCTGTGTGGAGCCACAGAGTTTGTGGCGAATCGCCATGGCAGCCGTGGGGGACTGACACGCACCCACCGCCCCACTTGTTTTCAGATCAGGGCGGAGGGAACAACCACAAGGCTCTGTATTAATGGAATTCCCAGGTGTGACACAATGAAAAATATATATTTAGTCTCTGCCAACAGTTCCTGGCACAGCCATTGGAAATTCCTGGCTGATGGGAGTGTCTTCTGTTCTGATGAGGCAACTCTTGGTGGGCTCTGAATGGGGCTGGTCGCCAGCAAGACCAAGTCAGGGTTAGAAGCTGGGAGCTCCCCCTCCTCTGGGGAGGGGAGAGAGGCTAGAGGTTGAGTTAACAATCGGTCATGCCTGTGTGATGGAGCCTCCATAAAAGTCCCTAAAATATGGGGTTCGGAGCTTCCAGGTGGATGGCTGCAGGGGAGGGTGCTGTACCCCGTGCCATGGGGACAGATGACTCGAGCACAGTGCCCTTCTGGGCCTCACCTTGCATTCCTCCGCATCTGCCTGTTCACTGGTGTCTTTATCATATCTCTTACTATGTAATAACCAGGAAACAGCAGTAAATGTTCCCCTGAGTTCTGTGAATCATTCTAGCAAATGATCAAGCCTGCGGAGGGCGTCATGGGACCTCCCGATGTAGAGCCAGAAGCACAGGTGACACCTGGACTTGTGATTGGCACCTGACGTGGAGGCAGTCTTGTGGGACGCAGCCCTGGCCTTGTGGGCTGTGCACCAACTTTGGGTAGCTAGTGTCAGCATGGAACTCAATAGTAGGACACCCAGTGGTGGCTGCGGAGAACTGCAGACTTGCCTTGTGTAGGAAGTTTGTGCATTTGGTTCCAGAAATTGTGCATTGAGTGTGCATGTAGAGAAAAATTGTTCATCATATTATTTTTCCCCTTGCCAGTGTCATAAATGGCATTAACTGATAGTCTGATGTTAAAAAACCCTGTGTAAATGCCTCGTGTAAACTCAATTCCATGAAAATGCACCATCATTCCATATATTGTTGGATACAGCTTTTGTTTAGGCTTCTTGCATTTATAAGCAGGACTCATATGGTTTGTGAGGTTTTTATTCCCAGCTGTTCTTATTCGGCTTTGGTATTCAGGTTATTATATCCTTATGAATAGGGTTGGAGAGTGTTCCTTCTCTTTTAATTTTTGGAAGATTTGTGACATTTTATGATTATTTCTTTCTTGAATATCTGTGCATTCTAGTAAAGCAATCTGAGCCTACAGTTTTCTTTGGGAGAAGATTTTTGCATGACTGTTTAAACATATTTATTGGTGGAACACAACTATTCAGATTTTCTCCTTCTTCCTGGGTCAGTTTTGGTAAATTATATTTTTCAAAGAAATTGTCCATTTCTTATAAATTTTAAAATGTGCTGGCATAAATTTGTTTATATGTCAGTATCTTTTTCATGGCAACAGGAGCTGAAGTATAGCTCCTTTTTCATTTTTAATCCTGGCTATTTGTGTCTGCCTTTATTTTGTCTTTGTCATTCTCATTAGGGGCTTGCCAATTTGATTAACCTATTAGAAAACAAATCTTCTCTAGTGTATACCTTTCTCTGCCGTTCAGTTTTGCTCTTATCTTTGATATTTCTTTCCTTTTTTGGGGGGGGAGTTTATTTTGCTGTTAATTTTTCTTACTTCTGGAAATGATCGAATCATTAATTAGTTATCAGCTCTTGTTTTGTTCGTTTGTTTTTGTTTTTGAGACACAGTCTCACTTTGTTGCCCAGGCTAGAGTGAGTGCCGTGGCATCAGCCTAGCTCACAGCAACCTCAAACTCCTGGGCTCAAGCGATCCTCCTGCCTCAGCCTCCCGAGTAGCTGGGACTATAGGAATGCGCCACCATGCCCGGCTAATTTTTTCTATATACATTAGTTGGCCAATTAATTTCTTTCTATTTAGTAGAGACAGGGTCTCGCTCTTGCTCAGGCTGGTTTCAAACTTCTGACCTTGAGCGATCCTCCTGCCTCAGCCTCTCAGAGAGCTAGGATTACAGGCGTGAGCCATTGTGTCTGGCCAGCTCTTGTCTTTTTTTTTTTTTTTTTTTTAATGTATGTAACTTGCGATCACAAATTTCTCTCTAAGCATGGTAGCAGGCACACACGGTACATGTATTATATGTCTTGTATTTGCCTTAGCATTCAATTCAAAATATTTCTAATGTTCACTGTATTTCTTATTTGAGCTGTGGATTCTTCAGAAGTGTTTTTTAAAATCAAAACACCTGGGGATTTTTCAGGGTATCATTTTCTCATGATTTCTATCTTAATCACCTTGTGGTCAGACAACACACCTGATATATTATAACCTGGAAATTTGTTGAGACTTGGTTCATACCTCTGTATCTGATTCATTTATATAAATGCTGTGTGTGGTTTCTTTTAATTGAGGTAAAGGTTTTATTGAGGTGCACACAATGCGGTGTGCAGGTTTCAAGTGTACAGTTCAATGTGTTTTGGCAAATGCACACACTCATGTCATCTTTTTTTTTTTTTTTTTTTTTGAGACAAAGTCTCACTTTGTTGCCCAGGCTAGAGTGAGTGCCGTGGAGTCAGCCTAGCTCACAGCAACCTCAAACTCCTGGGCTCAAGCGATCCTCCTGCCTCAGCCTCCCGAGTAGCTGGGACTACAGGCATGCGCCACCATGCCCAGCTAATTTTTTCTATATATGTTAGTTGGCCAATTAATTTCTTTCTATTTTTTTAGTAGAGACAGGGTCTCGCTCTTGCTCAGGCTGGTTTCAAACTCCTGACCTTGAGTGATCCTCCTGCCTCAGCCTCCCAGAGTGCTAGGATTACAGGCGTGAGCCACCACGCCCAGTCCACACCCGTGTCATCTTTACTCCTATAAAGTTATAGAAAATTCTAATCACCCCAGGAAATTCTCTCATGGCCATTCTCAATCTGTTTCCATACCCAATCCTCTCTCCCCTCCTGCAACCAGGCAACAGTGATTAGTTTTGCTTGTTCTGGAATTTTATATAAATGGGATCATAGAATATACAGTATTTTGTGTCTGACTTCTTTTGCCAAGCATAATGATTTTGAGATGCATTTATGTTGTTGCCTACATCAATAGTTCAGTTCTTTTTATTGCTGAGTAGAATTCCATTGTATGGTGATGTCATAGTTTACCTATTCACCTGCTGATGGACACTTTGTTTCCAATTTGGCAATTTTAAATAATACTACTATAAACATTTGTAGGCAAGATTTTGTTTTTTGTTTTTGTTTTGAGACGAGGTTTCACTCTGTCTCTCAGGCTAGAGTGCAGTGGCGTCATCATAGCTCACTGTGGCCTCAAACTCCTGGGCTCAAGCGATCCTCCTGCCTCAGCCTCCTGAGTAGCTGGGACTACAGGTGTGCACTGGGCTGGTTTTTTTTTTTTTTTTTAGAAATGGAGTCTCACTATATTGCTCAGGCTGGTCTCAAACTCCTGGCCTCAAGCCATTCTCCCACCTTGGCCTCCTAAAGTGCTAGGATTATAGGCATGAGCCACCACGCCTGGGCTTGTTACTTATTTTTCTTTTTTTCTACAGCTTGTACGTTTACCTTTCTAAGAATCTGCCAAACTGTTTTCCAAATGGTTGCACCATTTCACACTCCCCCCAGCAATGAATGAGAGTTCCAGCTGCTCTGCATGTGAGCAAGACTCAGCGCTGTCATTCTTTGCAATTTTAGCCATTCTGGTAGTTCTGTGTGTTTGGAAAGGATTCTATATCCTGCAGATTCTATATCCTGCACTGTGTGATATATGGCCAGTAAGTACAGTGTGTTAATCATATTGTTCGAATCATTTATATCATTATTTATTTATTTTTGCTCTATTACTTTCTTTTCTTTTCTTTTCTTTTCTTTTCTTTTCTTTTTTCTGAGACAGAGTCTCACTCTGTTGCCCTGGCTAGAGTGAGTGCCATGGCGTCAGCCTCGCTCACAGCAACCTCAAACTCCTGGGCTCAAGCGATCCTCCTGCCTCAGCCTCCCGAGTAGCTGGGACTACAGGCATGCACCACGATGCCCAGCTAATTTTTTCTATATATTTTAGTTGGCCAATTAATTTCTTTCTATTTTTTTAGTAGAGACGTGGTCTCGCTCTTGCTCAGGCCGGTTTTGAACTCCTGACCTTGAGCGATCCTCCCGCCTCGACCTCCCAGAGTGCTAGGATTACAGGCCTGAGCCACCGCACCGGGCCTGCTCTATTATTTTCTAAGGGTCACCTTCAAGTCCCTTTCTCTGCATTGGAATTTGTAGATTTTACTTTCGTTATTTCACACCTTACTTTATGTATTTTGAGAATATGTTAAGAGATACATACCGATTTGAATATCCCCTTATGAACAGTGAATATAAATTCTTAAGAGTGTATTTTTATTGGGATAAGTTCTCGGAGAAGTGCATAATGGCAATTCCTCACATTCGTGGGCTCTCGTGGGCCGCTCTCCGCCTTTGGTCTCCAGATCTCCCGCTCACAGCAGCTCTGCCCACGATCCATCCCTCCAGCCTGCAGCCACAGCAGCAGGGGCCTGCGGCAGAGAGGAAGTAAAAACTCTTAAATGCAGTTAAGAAGACAAAATAAAAATGGGTCAACCACAGCTAAAGAGCTAACCTAAGCCAGAAAATCCCATATATTCACCATTTCCTGACTTGACTTTTCAGAAACTGGACACCATCCACAGGATGGGTTCCTCTTAACCTCCAAATCTGTGCACATGTGACCTCACCTGGCAAAAGGGACTTTGCAGGTGTGGCTCATCTCTTTGGCTCATCTCTCTGAAACCCTGTGGCCCTCCTGGTTGAAGCTCCCATTTCCCAGATGGGGAAACTGAGACTCAAGGAGGGAAAGCTACTTGCGGGAATCCCTTGAATGGGAGTGGAAATGAGGAGGATGCTTCAAACAGAACCCTCGTTTCTCTTCGACTTTATTTCTGGATCTAGGGGAAGGGGTCACAAAAGGTGAAAAACCAACTTTCCCTAACACTGGTAAAGTTGAGTAAACGTTCTACCACCAGGGGGCACTGTGTGCAGGCAAAGATTCCAGGTGGGATTGGACCCCTGAGCCTGAGGGAGGAGGCGCTGGGGACCCAGATTCCTGAATTTCTTTGGCAGGATATATGTGGGGTGAGTTTCACGGCCAGTCCCCGTAGCTAACTGGCCTGGATGGTTTTCTCTATCCAGTCAGTGAATTTGCAGAGGTTGGTGTAGACGCCTGGCACACCGACTTGGCCGCACTGGGCTTGTCCAAAAGACACGAGGCCCTGCAGGGACCCGTTGCAGATCAGGGGACCCCCAGAGTCACCCTGTTTTGAAGAAAGAGAGTGGGAGTCAGAATCCAAAATACACAGAGATGGAAATCGATGTGGGATTGGAGAGGAACCAAATAAGACCAAGAGACAAACACAGAACAAAACCCAGCGACACACCCGATGGCCAATCCTGCTCCCCTGTGTCCTACCTCTGATGTCCTGCCAGCTGGCTGCTTCTCTCTGGTTTGCTGTTGATCCGCCTCTGTCTGTCTGCCTGTCTCTCCTTTGCCTCTCTCTGTGGCTTGTTTCTGTCTCTACATCTCATTGTAGGTTCTAGATGTTTCCTATTTCTCTCTGCGTTTCATCTCTGTAAGTCTGTCTGTCTCTCTGTTTCTCGCTGGGGACACAGTTGACTCTTTCAACAGCATGGCTTTGAACTGTGTGGGTCCACTGACATGTGGATCTTTTTCAATAAATATATGGGAAAATTCCTTGGAGATTTACAACAGCTTGAAAAAACTTGCAGCCAAACCGCAGCCTAGAAATATTGCAAAATTTAGGGGTGAGTTAGGTATGTCATGAATGCATAAAATATAATAAATGGATTGTTTATGGTATCAGTAGGCTATTGGTAGTTAAGTTTTGGGGAGTCCAAAGCTATATGCGCCCACGTTGTTTGTGGATCAGCTGTGTTTTTCTGTGTGTATTAACCCTAACCCTAACCCTAACCCTAACCCTAACCCTAACCCTAACTCTGCGTCTCTATTTCGGTTTCTTTCTTCCTTTGCTTCTCCTTAGTCCTGTGTCTATTTCTCCCGTTCCCCTCTCCCCTTGTCACTATCTCCCTGTGTGTCTCTGTCCCCGCGTCCCACCGCAGTCCCCAGGTGTCTCTGCCACCCCCTTCCCCGGCTGTCCCCAGCCCCGCGCCCCTCACGTTGCAGGAGTCGTGGCCGTCCCGCCCGCCGCCCGCGCAGAGCATGCTCGGGTGGTACACCGGACGGTAGCGCTCGCTGCACTCCTCGTCGGCCACCACCGACACGTTCGCGCACTGGAGCACTGTGGGCAGCCTGCCTGGGACACAGAGCTCCGGGTCAGCCCCTCCGGCCGGCAGCGGACCCCTCAGAGGGCAGACCGTGCCCACGAGCTCACCGTCCACCAGCAGACCCCAGCCAGAAACCAGGCAGGAATCCCCGGCGCTCGGGCACAGGGAGGCGACGCTGATGTTCCGGATGGTGTCGGACTCGGACACTAGTTCGTTCAACCTGATGAGCATGAGGTCGTTGGCGAGGAAGGGCTTGTTGTACTCTGGGTGCCGTATGGAGAGGGTGGCCTCCACCACCCGGCTGCCCGGCTCCCGGTGGGCCTCGAGACCGTGCAGGCCCAGCCCGACGGTGTAGGAGCTGGGGACACGGAGGGCAGGTGAGTTCTGCGGCCACTGCCTCGCTGTCTCCGCTCTCATCTCAGCCCCGCTCCCTACCCAGACCCCGTCCTCCTCGCTGTCTCCGCTCTCATCCTCCTCCCCGCTCCCTACCCAGACCCCGTCCTCCTCGCTGTCTCCGCTCTCATCCTCCTCCCCGCTCCCTACCCAGACCCCGTCCTCCTCGCTGTGCTGCGCGCCAGGAGCTACTTAACCATGACCCCAAATTATTATTGATCACAATAATTCGGGGACAAGAACTTGCCTTCGCTCGCTGCAGACTCAGCAGCTGAGCTGGGACTTCAACCCGGGACTGTCCGGGTCCTTCGGAAGCAACGGCTCCCGCCTCCCTCGCCCTCCCTTGCGGACTCCCCCGCCCAGGCTCAGCCTCTTTCCCCGCCAAAACTTCTCGACTGTTCCCCTGCACCGGGAAACCAGCCCCGCCCATCCGGCCCCGCCCGGGCCGCGCCCTCCCCGCACTCACTCCTGGAAGCAGTGCGCGGCCGACAGCACCCACTGCGGGTGCACCAGGACGCCCGCGCAGAAAAATTCGTTGTCCAAGAACAGCGCGGCCTGCCAGGGCTGCGAGTGCGGGCTGCAGTCCTCGCCGTTGACGATCTGGCCGCCGGCACCCGAGGCGCGCGAGCCTGGGGGCGGAGTCAGGGCTGGGGGCGGGCCCAGGAGGCCGGCCCAGGGTCCTGGGGGTGGGGTCACGGGGCGGGGGGCGGGGCAGAGCTTCAGGGTTGGGGTCACCTCTGGGGGTGGGTTCTAGGGTCCTGCGGGTCGGGTCCGGGGCAGGGGCGGGGACAGCCCAGAGCCCGGTCGGCAGTCTCCGGAGGTGGGACCCTTGGTGTCACCATCCAGGGCGTGGTCAGGGCTTCCCCCGGGGAGGCAGGGCTCACAGGGGTGGGTTAAGGCTCAGGGACCCGGTTATGGGGGGAACGGGGCTCAGGACACAGGAGACAGGGTCGCTTGGGTCGGGAGGTGCATTTCAGCTTTGAGTCGCAGACCCGCCTTTGGGACTCATACCACACACCAAGCAGCGTGCAGGGCTCAGTCCCCAGCACAAGTGGACCCCGCGCACAGGCTGGGGGGAGGGGCGGACACAGCCAGACGCTCAGGCCGTCTGTCCCGCAGTCACGCCCAGCCACAAGCCCGTTCACACAGAGGCACCGTCATACACATAGTCCGCGCCGTGGGCTCCTGGGCATCCGAGGACCGAGGACCCAGGAAGCATCCCTCCGAAGCACCATCTCCCGCTTATCCGCCACTCGCTTTCTCGCTTTCCCTGCTTCCCCTGCCTCGCCACACCGTTGTCCCTCCCCCCCGATATTCAGAGCCATGAGCCGCCAGAGGCGTCCACTCAACCACACGCTCGCAGGTCCAACCACACACCCGCCACGCGGTCACACACGAATTCATCGCGATTACAACCACAGCGAAGCAGTCACGTGCTGCTGTCTCCAGCGCAGCGTTCCGGTCACAGGCGGGACACTGAGTCATGCCCGAACATCAACAAACGCTGTGCCCCCAAGCACAGACGGTCACACGCGCACACTCAGATACCTGTGACACCGAAGATGAGGTACCCCAGGAACAAGCCCCAAGGGTTTCCTGCTGTGGCCACCATGTCAACACCTGAGGATGAGACTGGGACTCAGGCAAAGCCGGAGTCTTCAGCCCCGTCTCTCCGTCCCTCTGGCTCCCTCCCTTCCTGGGCCCCCGCAGGCAAGAACCTCGACCATCCCCACCCCCACCCCAGAGAGACTGAGAGATTTAGAGACTGAGAAAGACGAAGACAGAGAGAAATAGGTGCAAAGGGAGCTATAGAGAAAGGGTCTGACCATCATGAACAGGGACAGGTGGACGGCAGAGACAGTCAGAGCCCGAGAGGCAGAACATTTAAGAGATATACTCAGAGGCCAGGTGCGGTGGCTCCCGCCTGTAATCCTAGCACTCTGGGAGGCTGAGGCTGGCGGATCGTTTCAGTTCAGGAGTTTGAGACCAGCCTGAGCAAGAGTGAGACCCTGTCTCTACTAAAAAAACACAAAGAAATTAGCTGGACAACTGAAATATAAATTAGCCAGGAATGGTGGCATATACCTGTAGTCCCAGCTACTGGGGAGGCTGAGGGAGGAGGATCTCTTGAGCCCAGGAGTCTGAGGTCGCTGTGAGCTAGGCTGACGCCACGGCACTCTAGCCAGGGCAACAGAGTGAGACTCTGTCTCAGGAAAAAAATGGGGGAGGGATGGCTATATACATACACAACGAGTGCGATGCGCACCAACTAGGGGATGGACACGCTTAAGTTCTGACTCGAGAGGGGAGGGGGACAAGGGCAATATGTGTAACCTTAACATTTGTATCCCCATAATATGCTGAAAAAAATAAATAAAAATAAAAAAGAGAGATACCCAGAGACAGGCTGAGAGAGACATGGAGGGAGAGATTCAGAGAGACAGAGAGAGAGAGGCTGAGGGATATGTGGAGAGAATTGGCGGGACGCTGCTAACTAGCGTGACATCTCGCTGTCAGGACCAGGGACAGCGAGAGACCTATTTGGAGAGGAGGAGACAGAGGGTCCCAGGCTGGGAAGCACAGTGGCATGCAGGGGTGGGAGAGGCAGGTCACAGGCTTTTAGGTGGTGACCACCGGGCCTCTTACCTGGCCCCTCTGGGCTCCTGGCTTCTGCTGCCGGCCGCGCCCGCCTACTGCCTCCCGCAGGCCCCCGCGGGGCTTATAAGCAGCGTCGTCAGCCCGGCCGGCCCCCGGGGGCACATTCCGGGGTCAGGTGCTGCCAGGCCACTCTCCGGCTGCCGGGGTGCCAGGCCGAGGCCGGGGGGCCCAGAGGGCGCTGGGAACGGAGCCCCCAACCTGCAGCCAGACCCCACCCCCCGTCTCTCTCTGCCCCTCCCCTCCTCCCGCTCTCCCTCTCTGCTCTTCCCCCGCAAACTTTCAGAGTTCAAGTCCAGCCCGCCCTTTGGGACTTGGGCAGGTGACTGCACCCCTGTGAGCCTCCATGTCCCCATCCGCGAAACCGGGGTGACCGTTCTTCTCATTCCCAGAGTGGGTTCCGAGAGAGGAGGCGCGGGCGGCGGGCGGGGCCGAAGTCCCCGCGGCCGGAGCGGGGCAGGCGGGGTGAGCGTAGACCCGGCCGGGCCGATGCCGCAGGGATTTAAATACCGGGATTGAGGAGATGGGGTTTTATTTAAGTGCAATAATGGATTTTAAGCACGAGGGTGGAGGGAGTGGCACGATCTTCTGTGCTTTTACAAACCATCCAGCCTGGAAAATGGTGTTGGGGTGAGGGGGCAGCAGCTGGGGGGGTGGGAGGGGTGTGGGAGGCGGCGACGGCCGGGGTGGGGGTGGGGGTGGGGGCGAGGGGCGACGCGTCCCGGGGAGAGGAGACACGAATGACACGGGCTTCATTTGCGGGCAGAGCCAACGTCCTGACCGGTGGGTGGAAAGTGGGGCGCGGCGGGGCGGGACGTGGGGGGAGGGCGGGCCGGGACGCGGGCGCAGCCAAGGCGGAGGGGTGTGCGGCGGCGCAGGGGTGCAGGCGGAGGTCAGGGCAGGTGAGAACCGCGGGGAGTCACGGCGAGAGGGGGTGTTTAGCGCCGCGGCCGATGAGGTCACCTAAGGAGCGGGTGTAGACCGCAGAGCCCGCGCCGGGCAGGGGCGGCGCCCGCGGATGACGGTGATGAGGCACGAATGTCTCTGAGTCTCTCTGTCTCTGTCTCTCTCTTCTCCTGTCTCTGTCTCTCCTCGGCTGTCTCCGTCGCTGTCTCTCTAGCTCAGTGCCCGAATTCCTCTCCCTCCCTCTCTGTCCGTCGCCCCTTTGTCTCTGCTGTCCTGCTGTCGCCTCTCTTTCTCCATCTTCGCTTCTCTGCGTGGTGGGCTCCGAGTCTCTGCTTGTCTCTGTTTCTGTGTCCTTGTCTCTCTCCGCTTTCTCACTGTCTGTCTAGTCTCCTAGCCCTGTCTCCGTCTGTCTGTCCATGTTCCGTCTCCCGGTGGCAGCGCACAGCCCCTGTCCCGTGCTGGGAGAAGCAGCTGCGACCACCAGGATGGGGTGGGGTGGGGTGGGGGGAGGGCTCAGGCCTCACAGCAGCCAGACGGGACTAAGGTTCCCTGGGCGGGGGCAGTGCTAGGGACAGGGACAGGGGGCTGAGGAGGGGAAGCAGGTGGCCTGTCCCTGTTGTGTGGCCCCTCCCCATGTCCTGTCCTACTCGAGGTCGGGCAGGTCTGCCTGAGGGATGTGGCTCCTGGAAAGAGCTCCAACTCCACCCAGCCCTGCTGGGGGGGCCTCCTCTAGGCTACCCTGTGGTCTGTTCCATGCACCTCTCACACTTTTCCCTTCACCCCCTCTCTCCTCATTTTGTCTCAGCTCAAATGTCACTTCTTCCAACAGGCCTTCCCTCAGGCCTCCCCCAGCCTAATTCAGGGTGTTCCTTCCTAGTTTTTGTTTTCAGCTCATAGCACCCTGCAGGCTTCTTTAGATCCCTCAGGACAATATATAGACGAGATATTTTGTTTGGGTGTTTATTTTTCTACCGCCTGCTTCCCTCACTGGGGTGGTGATAGGACCTGTGTCTGTCATGTTCACTGACGAAAACTATTCACTGCACATGTGTTGAGTGGATGAACAAAGGGAGATAGAGAGACAGAGATACAGAGACAGACAGAGGAAAAGATGAGAACTGATGGAGAGAAAAATACCAACAAACAATAATAACACCTTGCTAGTATTTAACTAACTTTTAAAATATGTTTAATTAATTATCATATGATTAGGTCAAGAATTTACTATTTTAAGTATATGTAATCACACATTTATTTCTTATAGCACTGTGACATCGATGCTGTTAAGAACTTTGACAGATGAGGAAACTGAGGCACAGAGCAGTTAAGTAGTTTACACGAGTTTCCAGAAAGGCTGAGGCCAGAAGAGATGAAGATGGACAGACAGACATGGATAGACAGAGCAGGAGAGAGTTGGGCACATACAGAGATATGGCCAGAAAGGTAGGAAGACGCTGAAAGACACACATTTCAGAAACAAGGGATAATAATAATTTAATAAAAGATCTAACATTTATATATCACCTATTCTTTTCTAGGTGTCATTGTAACTGGTTTATACACACTAAAGAGTTTTCTTTAATCTTCACAAACAACCCCATTATTATGCCTAAGTTTATGAAGGAGGAAATGGAGGCACAGAGAGGTCAAGCTACTTACCTGAGATCACACAGCGCAGCAGCAGTGTATCCGGGTTGCCTGGCCCTGAAGCCCGCGTCTAGAGCTCTCTGTTATGCCGCCTCTCTCTCCTGCATGTCAAGGAACAGCAGCTGAAGCTGAGGGACAGGTGGGCTTCCTGAAGGGACACAGATCATGGGGCCACCTGCGTCCACCATCCCTTGCCTGAGCCACCTGCCCTCGTTCCCACCTGCTGGTGAGGTGCAGCCAGAGAGGCTGGGGGCATTGCGGAGGAGGGGCGGGGGTGAGGCCGCAGAGAACCCCCCGCGCAGGGCACCCACTGTTACTGTTTGATGGGAAGAACAAGCCCTTTCCCCCTCTGCAACTGGGGGCTGGCCGAGCCAAAAAAATCCCCTCAAAAATCAAAAAAGTCAAAAGTCAAAAATCAAAAAAGTCAAAAATCTCCACCATCTGCTCTGAGGCCCCCAATGCAGCCCTTAGGAACTGACCCCTGAGTTCTACCTGGTGGCCTTGGGGACAGCTGGATCTGTACAAACCCCAAGGGAGGAAGGGGGCACCGCCCTTGTTTTACTCACTCAATGACATAAAGCTAAGTCGGGGCAGAGTCTATCACACAAAGAGAGGCGATTTCCTGCTTTAGTGTGGACAAGGGGGCGTTCGGTAGGAAAAAGTCCCCAAAGCGTGGTGTGAGTGGCTCCCTTTCCTGCTCCCATGCCAGGAGAGAGGGGCCGACCGAGTGGTGCAATCCTGAGGTCCCCTCCATAAGTGAGGGGGACAGAGGGACTTTGGGGTAGAGAGAGCTGGAGCTCACTCCAGCCTGGGGGAGGTGGGGGACAGGGAACACAGGCTGATCACACGCAAGGTGGGAGGTTGGCTGGCAGGGGGGGGACACCATGGGGCATCTCCCAGACCCTCCGCAGCAGCAGGTGGGGGGACCTCAGCAAATGTCACAGGAGCCTTGGAGACCAAAGCCCTGGGCAGCCGCCGTCTTTCTGGCACTGACCAAGCTGAGTAGCCAGTGACACGCTATGAGGATGTAGGATGGGCAGGGACCCCAAAAGTGGCTGTGACATTTCCTGCCAGGTGGGTGGGGTGGGAGGAGGGGGGAGGGGCGGTGGGCTTGGAGCAGATTAAAATCGATTTAGATCTGTGCTGGCCACTACGGTGGCGGCCACCAGCTATAGTGGCAAGTGTGGTCAAGGAACTGGCTTTTACATTTTAGTTAGTTTTAATTCCTTTAAATGTAACCACTGTCAACTCATTCAGCTACTGGGAAAGTTTTAAGTACATTTTGGAACAACCTGAATGCAAAGATCTACTTTTTCAATTTTCAGTTTTATAGACTCTAAAGGCAGATCAAATACTTCCTGATGCAAATTTAATATCCGAATTGAGATGCACCATCCATGAAAAATATCCACTGGATTTTGAAGATCTGGTATGAAAAAAGAATGTAAACTCTCTTATTATTGATCTTTTTATGTTGGTTACATGTTGGAAGGATAACAACTTGGATATATTGGGTTAAATAAAATGTTACCAAAATTAATTTTACCTGTTTCTTTTTCCCTTTTTAAATGTGGCTACTAGAAAATGTTAAGTTACATACATGGCTCATGTTATAATTTTACTGTACACTGCCGATTTGGAGGGATAAAGAATCAAAAGTTAACGAAACAGAAAAGCTTAAGTGGTATTAAGTGGCGAGTGGAAACTTCCAGAAGCAGTTGGAACTGTTCCAAATGTGCAGTGAGGGTGTTTATGTTTGTTTGCTTTTTATTTCTCTATTTTGGCTCCCCCAGGAGTGTCATCCAGCTCTAAAAAGAGCTCTGTAAACAGCAGGTCCTTGTCTGGAATGATCTGCAATAGCCCTTAACCAAGGCAGAGCTCCTTTTACATGTAAACCTGATCCCAAAGACTTCTGATCACACTGAGAGTAGAAGGTAAAGGCCTCCCCTGGCCCCAAATCCCTGCCTCATCCTCCCCCTTGGTTCCCTCTGCCCTCGTCTCTTACCCTCTCCCCCTCCCTCACTGGGCTGTAGCCTCCTCCATGCTCTTTGAATGTGTGAAGTATGTTCCTGCCCCAGGGCCTTTGCACTTGCTACTTCTTCTACCCAGAATGCCCTTTGCCCAGATCTCTACCTCGCTCACCCCTTTTTCATATTTCTTGTTAAGTGTTCCCTCCTCAGAGGGGTCTTCCTTGACCTCCTGTCTAGAGTGGCTTGATCTCTTTACTACATTATATTAGTATAAGTATATAAATCTGTATTCGTTTCCTGTTGCCTTTGTGATCATTACCACAAACTTAGTGGCCTAAAACAACAGAGTTGCATTATTCTTTTACAGCTCTGGAGACCAGAATCCAAAGTCAGTCTTACTGGGCTAATGTCAAAGTGTCGGCAGGGCTGGATCCTTCTGGAAGCTCTCGAGGAGGCTGTTTCCTTGCCTTTTCCAGCTTCTAGATGTCACCTGCGTTCCTTGGCTTGTGGCCCCCTCCTCATCTTCAAAACCAGCAGTCGCGTCATCCTGACCTCTGCTTCCCATAGTCACATCTCCTTCCCTGACGGACCCTTCTGCCCCACCTCTCCTAAGGACCTTTGTGATTACCTTGTGTCCCCCACCCCCCCGGATAATTCTGGATCATCTCCCCAGCTCAAGGTCCTTGGCTTAATCACACCTGCAAAGTCCCTTTGGCCATGTGAGGCCACAGGTGCACAGAGTTGGGGGACTAGGATGTGGTCACCTCTGGGCAGGGGCAGTGTTCTGTGTGCTGCGGACTCAGAGCACAGACGGTGACTCGCTTGCGTGTTGCGTCTGCCTCCTCTGCTAGACCACCAGCCCTGCGAGGGCAAACGTCCCTGCCGAGGCCACCATTACATCCCTGAGGACGGTGCCTGACACACAGTCGTTGTTCAATAAATCCTCACTGAATGAACACATGTCCCCAAGGACAGAAAAATTAGTGACCTTAGGAACGATTCATTTGCAGAACGATTCAGTAACAGAAACAATGTTGCAACAAACGTTTTACACTGATTTAAGGGACCAACTCTGGAACTCAGACTGTCATGTTCCAATCTCTGCTCTGCCACAGACTAGCTGGGTGATCCCTGGCAAATTGCCACATGTCTCTGTGCCTCAGTTTTCCATCTGTGAAATGGGGATGATTGTAGCATTTGTCTCATAGACCGTTGGGAGGGTTAAAAATGAGTTAATACATACAAAGTGGTTGGCTCTGCGCCTGACACATACGAAGCACGTCATAAATGTTACCTTTTATTGTTACCACTCATATTATGCTGCAAATATCTGGAACAGCATTTGACAAAATGTGATGCAAGGCCGGGCGCGGTGGCTCACGCCTGTAATCTTAGCACTCTGGGAGGCCGAGGCGGGTGGATTGCTCGAGGTCAGGAGTTCGAAACCAGCCTGAGCAAGAGCGAGACCCCATCTCTACTATAAATAGAAAGGAATTAATTGGCCAACTAATATATATAGAAAAAATTAGCCGGGCATGGTGGCGCATGCCTGTAGTCCCAGCTACTTGGGAGGCTGAGGCAGGAGGATTGCTTGAGCCCAGGAGTTTGAGGTTGCTGTGAGCGAGGCTGACGCCACGGCACTCACTCTAGCCTGGGCAACAAAGTGAGAC